>VYXB01008328.1:266961-482706 GCA_013397135.1 Pachyramphus minor
AAAGCAGAAGATTAAATGTTTAAATTACAGCAATCCTAATGTCTAGAATAAGATAATAAAATGTCAGTAGAAGGACAGGTGAAATATTTCTCACAGATGGTGAAATACAGGACAATAAAATACTAAATATAATAAATAAAATAAAATAATAAATACAATCAAATAACAAAAAAAAAAGGTTACAATAATGTCTTGAAATCCAATTTTTAATACTTAAAATTTTTAGAGAAAAATACACCACTCAGGATTTGACAGTCCAAGAGAGATGAGATTGCATACACACAGGTCCAAGACACAGAGAGGCTGAAAATTCCAGCAGACTCAACTACACAAACCATGCACACACACCACCCCCCTGTATATACATGCATACATACATACGTACATACATTCATATACACAAACATACATGAGCAACAGCTTCAAATCCCACACAGTCACCCAGATCACTCGCATAAAGACAAACACCACCAATGATCTCATCCATTCAACCTGATTTTCTCATGGGATCAGAGACTCGTTCGCTTTCCCACACTCGCTCCGGTTTATAGTGACACAGACTCCCATATATGTGCCTACAGATGAGAGCCCCTTACTGGTAAATAGGTAGAGTTCAAGTCACACCTTCATAGACGTGGAACCAAGTGTCTTCACCCTGGTTAGAGTTAGAACGGAATCTAACAGAAGGACAGGACAGAGGTCTCTGATCAAGCACAGGACATAGCCAGACAAGCACATGGAACATCTCCTTCTCGCACAAGTACAAACCCGTTTATCCCCTTATCCTTCTCTTTTCTGCAATTTTCAATCCCCAAATCATCTAAGCCTCTCTCTTTTCCTATCTTCAGAACCTCCCCTAAACTTTGCAAAATGTGTCCTGTTCAATCACAAAATGTTCTTCCTTTATATGTTCTAGTGGTCCACACATTCCTAGGCAGCAATCTTCATAGGCAGCAACACTCACTAATCTGAAAAGTGTTCTGGAGAACCTCTCCTCTTGACTACTGATGAGTTTCACACTCAGATATTTAGACTAAGGGTATTTTGGTAAAGGCCTAGGAGGTGCCTCCTCTGAGTCCTCAGTTTGAGTTCTAGCTTATCATTGTGCTTACCCATGCTCCTCTGGTCTTGTGAAGGTGGACTTTTGATGGGCTTATGACTCCCGTGACAGGCCTGGGAATAGCCAAGCAGAATATTTTTGTGGCTTCTCATCTTCCATGGTCTCCATTTTCCCCATAAAATCTCTGTCTTTTGACCAGATCTGGATATTAATTGTTATTTTGGGATATTATACAGAATTTATTCTGAAGACTCCTTTGGGCCCTGAAGTTAACAAGAGCAGAGACAGTAATTACTAGGCAGTATACCACCACTTTTGACAATCTGAAACATGACTCAAATATTCTAAAAGACTCCAGGACTGGGAGAAATAAATCACATCAAAGAAAAGCCAGTGTAGGTAGCAGCTGTGCAAATACGTATATATATATAAAGGCTTATTTCAATTAGAGTCACATAGATGAAAGTGATGTCTTGTAATTCAAAAAGATAGGAGCTTAAACTACTTTCATAGTATCACAGAATATGTCGAGTTTGAAGGAACCCAACTCCTAGCCCTGCACAAGACCACCCCCAAGAGTCACACCTTGTGCCTGAAAGTGTTGTCGAAACACTTCTTGAACTCTGTCAGACCACAGTGCTGTGACTACTTCCCTGGGGAGCCTGTTCTGGCTTCCAACCACCCTCTGGCTGAAGAACCTTTTTTTAATATCCAACCTAAACTCTCTTGACACAGCTTCAGGACATTCCCTTGGGTCCTATCACTGGTCACCACAGAGAAGAGATCAGTGCCTGCCCCTCCGCTTCCCCTCATGAGGAATTTGTAACTGCAATGAAGTCTCTCTTCAGTCTCCTCCAGGCTGAACAGAGCAAGTGACCTCAACAGTTCCTCATATGGCTTCCCCTCAAGCCCCTTCACCATCTTTACTGCCCTCCTCTGGACACTCTCTAAGAGCTTACTATCTTTCTTATGTTGTGGTGCCCAAAACTGCACACAATATTCAAGGTGAGGCTGCACCAGTGCAGAGTGGGACAATCTCCTCTCTCAACCAGCTGGCAATGTTTGCTTGATGCCCCCCAGGACATGATTGGTCCTCCTGGCTCCCAGGGCACTGCTGACTCATATTCAGCTTGCCATCGACCAGGACCCCCGGGTCCCTTTCCATGGCACTGCTTTCCAGTATCTCATTCCCCAGTCTGTATGAACACCCAAGATTGTCTCATCCCAGGTGCAGAATCCAGCACTTTCCCTTGTTGAACGTCTTCTGGTTGCTGACCTTTGGGTCCCTTGAAACATTAAAAGATAACTGAAAAATACATTTCCAACAGAAACATCTGTGATAGAACCACCATGAATTCAATTTTAGGACTTCAACCTGTATTTCTAAAATGGTAAAATGAATACAACCTTAAAAAAAACAAAACAAAAACAAAAACAAACAAAAAAACCCAAAAAAAACAAACAAAAAACCAACCAAACAAAAAACATCCCCCAAAAAAACAGAGACTAAAAACAGGAAATATGTGAGTTGACATAGACTGATCTCATAGTCACCTCATACGTGAAGGATGACTGTAGTTCCAGTTTGCCATGCTCTCTGGGAGATAATTGCATTAAAAGTGGATGCCAAACAGCAGCTTTTATCTGATGCATTTTGCAGACCTATAACATCAATAATATTTCATTTTATTGAGTCACATTTGAGAAAGTAAAGATGTCAATAGAAAAAAAATAGTTAAAAAAATAGTTGGGATCAAAATGTTAGTACTAGTCAAGGACATTTTTTGATCATGAATAGAAAGCACTATTTTGTTAACATTTCATTACTTAGACACTTATAGGTTAAAAGTCAAGATGATGAACAGATTTGAACTTAACACTCTGTTCTGTTCTGTTTATAAAATAACTACTTAACCTATTGTACTTTTTGAAGGGTCTTCTAAACATGAGGGGTTTTTTTTATTAGGAAAAAAAAAATGTCAAAGAAAGAAGGAAGAAGTCTGTCCACAGACATCAAAAATATAAAACATACTTAGTAGGTCTGCAGTTATGTACAAATTTACATAGGATGTTGAAGAAAAATGACAGCATAAAATTGTTGTAGGACAATATTTAATTTTAGCCACTACCTAAACTGATCTGGCGTATTTTAAAAATGTGTATATATTATTTAGGTAATTCTTCTTAAAAAGGGATAAAATATTATGTAGATAATGTCATTAACACAAAAGAAATTATACCCTACTTATAGTCACCTTAATCCAATACATCAGATCTGACACCCTGAGTGTGCTCAGAACACACTACTCAGCGTTGGAAAGCTGAGGAGGTGGAGCTAAGGAGGTCCCATGTGCAAAAGACAATGGAACTGATTGTACTATTTTTGGTCTGTAGCTATAAAAGGTGTATTTAGAATTCTTCTCTTGAAAATGCAGTCTAGTAGTCATCTCAGAAAGTTGTTCACCTGCACTTGCAGCTGTTAGTCACACCTTTCACCTTAAACTGGTGATTGACCGTGTCAGAATTTCAATATATTTCAAATAAAATCAGATTCACTGAAGCCAGCATAGAAATGAGTTGCAACTCTGCCTGAGGGAATACAAACCTGTATATGTGTATGCCTTGTATGCCAAGCATCAGATAGGGTAAGATATTAATGGAAAGTATTTTTCTTTAATGTTCCACTTGTCCTAACTTATTTGCCTAGTGGTTAAGGTGCTTACTAGAGGGGTCAAGAACAAAAAAAATTTAAAAAAGCAAAAAATTGGTAGAAAGAAGGAATTGTTTGAGCCATTGTTTGTTTAAGAGTAGTCCAGGCACACAGACTTCTTTGTCCAAGTAAATATCCTGAACATGAGATTGATGAGTCTCACTCTCACTTTCTTTCCAGGGACTTTTTTTTTTAATCTTTGCCATAGGTGTGAAGCATAATCACTTTGATGGGAGACAGTGAGACTCTTTGTCCTATCTCATTTATCAAGAGTGGCCTATGGACTGATATTTAAAGTATGGTGCTAAGGTGAGCTCAGAGATGTGAAAAGATTTAGCAGATTTTTTTTTTTAATGAGTTATCTAACCTCTGAGGTATTTCATGAAAGAAATAGATACTACTATTTGTTTGGTTGGTTTGTTTGTCAAAAAAATTAAGAGTTCTTCCTTTGGGAGAAGGAAATTAAGAAGTAAAATAAAAATGAAAATAAGGTACAAGCTGGCCAGATTTGTGAGTTTTTAACTAGATTTAGCAGGGCAATAAGGGTTGGGGACGGAATTTCAAGTAATAAACACCCGAGGCCCCTTGGTATGCTAGGAATAAACAGAGAAAAACTATTGGGAAATGCCTCAAAGGAATTAGGAGATACTCCTCCAAAAAGATGATACAGATGATAGCCCAACTGAAGTACTTCTACATCAATGCTTGCATCATAGGCAACAACCAGGATGAGTTGGTAGCCAGTGTACACCTAGAAACAAGATCTAATTCCTATCATTGAAAAAGTGCTAGAATTAATTGAATGACTGAAGCATTGTAATGGGCAACTATAAACTATTCAGACGGGACAGTGTAGGAAGGAGAGGCAGTGCAGTTGTCCTCTTTGCAAAAAAAATAGACTGACTTCACAGAGTAAGTTGGCTTTCAAAACCAGTAACAAACAGGTTGAGAGCTTATGGGTGAAGATTAAGGGCCAAGACAACAAAGGAAACCTTGTGGTCTGTGTTTACTTCAGGCCACCCAGCCAAGGGGATCTCATAGATGAAGTGTTCTTACTTCAGCTACTAGAACAGAACAATTACATTACCTTCATGTCATAATTTTTTGAGTTACTGAAAAGCAAACTGTCAGTACCTGTCAATATAATATGAAGTTTATGATCTTGACCATAAATGAAAGCTATGTATCTTAGTGCTACATGTCTAGTGTTTAAAATACCAGCAAGTGTTCCTAGATCTGCAATTCATCCTAAATATACACAGAGGTTTTGTAGAAGTAATACAGAAAAGTTAAAAGATTTTTAAAAAATATTATTTAGATATAAGTAAACTAGGCATAAGACACTCTGTGCTATGGAACAAAATCAAAATTTTAAGGGGAAAGCATATGACTTCTTATGCTTTTCTTTAAAAGTAGCTTATAACATTTATTTTCAGAATTAACAAGAGTTTAATTAATAATGTAACAGCAAATCAGAACAACTATATCTGACAGACAATAGCAGATCTTCTAAGTAGAATTTAGTTTTGCTGCTTGTAATAGAGAAATGGAAAACAAAAATCTTAAACGTTTATTTTGNGGATCTCATAGATGAAGTGTTCTTACTTCAACTACTAGAACAGAACAATTACATTACCTTCATGTCATAATTTTTTGCGTTACTGAAAAGCAAACTGTCAGTACCTGTCAATACCTGTCAATATAATATGAAGTTTATGACCTTGACCATAAATGAAAGCCATATATCTTAGTGCTACATGTCTAGTGTTTAAAATACCAGCAAGTGTTCCTAGATCTGCAATTCATCCTAAATATACACAGAGTTTTTGTAGAAGTAATACAGAAAAGTTAAAAGATTTTTAAAAAATATTATTTAGATATAAGTAAACTAGGCATAAGACACTCTGTGCTATGGAACAAAAACAAAATTTTAAGGGGAAAGCATATGACTTCTTATCCTTTTCTTTAAAAGTAGCTCATAACATTTATTTTCAGAATTAACAAGAGTTTAAGTAATAATGTAACAGCAAATCAGAACAACTATATCTGACAGACAATAGCAGATCTTCTAAGTAGAATTTAGTTTTGCTGCTTGTAATAGAGAAATGGAAAACAAAAATCTTAAACGTTTATTTTGGATGATGACCTAAATATGTAAGGCATACACATCAGATTGACTGTTACCATCCTTCATATATATTAAGTAGATAAGGTTTTTACAATATGAGACTGGAAAGTGGCCTTGTGGGGCTTTCCAGGAGCAGGCAGCAAAGATATATGAGAGTAAAATGATATGATAAAATGTTACAGCTTTTCCTAGCATCTTGTCTACTGATTCATTCCTTTATACTAAGGGAAATAAATAACCACAGTGCACAGTATTTCTGATTCTGTACTAGGCAACAGCAGTACCTCAGGAGGACATGGTAAATATCGGGATTAGATAGATAGCAGAAAACTGCTGTATGATGATATATATAAAACCCTTATTTAGTCACATTTATTCATTGTTTTATATAGTTCTGACAGTAAATACACTTTAGAGTTTCGTGATATTTTAAAGTCGTAGTTTGTATTTTTTCTTTTTTTTTCTTTTTTTTTTTCCCCCATGAGCATCAGCCGGCCTTCTTTCTGTGAGGTTCAGAAGCAGGAAAAATCATGCAAATGCATGTTACAGCACAGGGTCATGCAGCAGTACAAAGAACAGTTCACCAACAAAGGCTAGAATCATGTAAAACACCCAATATATTGTATGGGACTTTCAGCACAATATGTCAGGACTACCAGCGTTCTTATAGTACTTTTTACACTCCTTAGGCACTTAAGGATCTTAAGGATAGATCACAGAAGGCAGAGAGTTCTAATTTGTATTGTTAGATACGGAGTTTTGGTAAATGTAGTAATGATAGAAAACATTTTAAAACAACACATGGAACACTTTAACTGACATATAAAAGAGGACTCACAAGCAGGAAAATATCTTGCTACAGCTTAAGTTACAACATCAGTCTATTCAGGAACAATTGAGTACATGTTTACCATGTTTTTTTCTTAATTTTCTTGGGGAAAAAAATACATCTGAACACACACCTTGTGACTGCCAGCAGTTTCAAGAAGATATATTCATTCAGCTGTAATATTCATGTCAACATCTGCAGAACTATCACTTCTGTTCATTTCCACAGAATAAGCACTTACAGTGTAGGCGTAACTACCAGCATCAAGTGCTGGATGTTGAGTTAATGCCTCCAGCCAACCTGTACACCTACAAATGAACAGGAAGGTTTTTGCTTATTTATCAGTATCATTCAACTAGTTCAGCAAGAACAGTAGCAATTTTTCATTTGATTGCTATGACTGCTATTTTTTCTCCACTGATTTCTCTATTACATATTTTGATGTGGGTCTGTGTGTTCAAGTTATCTTAAATGTCCCTCTGTTTGGTATCCTAAATATCTATTCTGTGGAGAATTGGCAGTTTTTATTCATGAACTTCAAGTTGAGAAATCTTTCTTTATAATCAGCTGAATGCCTGCTGATTGGTGAAGCGGATATTAGACTTACTGGACATGTTGGATTCCTCCAGGCTGTAACATTCATTTTTCACTTGTAATAGATATCCTTATGATATGATCCTTACTACACTATCCCTTGTATCCTTACTTCTATGATACTGAGAAGAAAGCATACAGCCCAGGGAATCATCAGATATCCCCATGAACCACTGTGCCAACACTGTTCTGTATTCTGCAGGTATTTCATTCCTCATAGAATTGCATTCCTTTTCATAGCAATAGCTAAAGTGTAGATTTTTAAAACATATATACAGGAGCAAAGAATCTCAATTCTGAAACTTCTAAAATTTTACAAGAGTGAATCAAAATTTAAATGTTCTATTAAAATATTGCACTGAATAATCAGTTGTACTGGACAACACCCAAATACATTCTACATTTTGTTGCTGTCATTATCTTATATACTTAGAATATAATGTTATAAATAAGTTAAATGCAATGTGAATCACATTCTATGATTTTTTTGGCATTTTATTTCTTCACATTCTTTGTGTTATTAGTCAGTTTTCTTCAAGAAATTATCAATAACAAATCCCAAACAATGATTGTTTAATAGTTCTCACCGTTTACATGCATAGACCTGAAGTCATTATTCTGTGCTTTCATCCTACAGAATACTATTTATATAAGTAATGCTTCTTCAGAAGTTATTTTTGTAGCCTAATTATTTCAATTTCTCACAGGAGAAGTTCATCTGCCAATGCAGTTGCTCAAACTGACTTTCAGATCAGAGGTTGTCATACACGCAAAATCTCCCTTCCACATTTAATTTGGGGTTCTTAAGTCTATACTTTTATTGTTTGGGGAAAAAATTATTTCTGCTGTCTTCTATTTTCTGAAGAAATGTTTGCCTATATATTTCAAGACTATTCTTTTCATGCTATAAATAACAAGTCTACCTCTGCTTCACAATTCCACCTGTCAAAAATGAGTGCTTTTATAATCATTTGTAGGCACAACAAATTAACTGAGAAATATATTTTTAAAATTTCTCTATTCTATTTTAACTATATTTAATACATTTTAATATCAATTCTAATTTATCAGTGAAAAATGCTGATAGAAATAAGCTTATTTAGAACCATTAACAAAAAATTTAAGGCATTTATTATCCTTTCTTTATTAATGTTTTGAAAATCTTCCTCAATTTTATCATTTTATCCCTGAGCTTCTCAGATATTGAATTTTTTTCAAAATTTTTCAGCTTTTGTATGCTGTCTGGAAATCCATATATACTCTTTCAGTTTTATTTTTTGCATGAGAGTCCTTGAAATTTCTTGGATTTGAAAATACTTGTTCTCTCTCCTCGGCTAGCTGAGCCTTCTTACATGCTGAAGATGACTCACAGAAGGCAATATATTTTAATATCCAGAATAAAATGATTTATAGCCTGAAGAAATCATTACATGTTCCTTCAGATTTTGAATATAAATTCAGCTAAAAGCTTATTATACCAAGGTAACAAACAAAGCAAAACAAAACCACTCCAATGCCCATAAAAACCTAGACAGATGTACTAATCTTAAAACACTGGAGGGGGAGGAATCTTTCATGTTTCTGGGGTCTGGAGAGGAACTGGTCTAAATATCTGTAATATAGACACATACTTTTAAGGTCAATATCTAGTCTTTATTTAGAGTTAGAAGGGAACAAACAAGTATTTTTAGACACATTCAATCTTTTCTTTTTAAAGTAAACCTTAAAATAAGGTCAGATGACTCATGGTTTAAAGGGTCTATTTTTTTCCTGTTGACTAGAAGGAAAACCTTTTTCGGAACATTTATTTGACATTTTCACTTCTTGTGAAATTACCCTGTGAGGCCACATTTCTTGTCTGTGTGTGTGGTCTGAGGAATTTATAGTGATAAAATATTTAATGTAATTTAATTTCATATAATACTGAAGTGTTTGTCTTGGTCAGTTGCTTTGGACTGATTGCATGATGAACTCCTCCTAGTTATAAATGAACCAGTATATTTATTAAGTCTATGTCCTGATTCAGGCCAGAACAGGGTTAAATTTGCAGCAGCAAGGATGGGGCGTGCTTAGGACCTGGAAGTTTTCCTGTACCAGCTCATGTCCTTGCTGGGAACAGGGGGAAGGGAGTCTCTTCCTATAAGAAGGGCTTGTGGTCTAGTAAGTGTGGCAGAGGGAGCAGTCAGGGTAACCCTGGTTCTGAGAATTTTGCATGTGAATCACTTGCCTCTCTCTTTCGTACACTTTTGTTATTAATATAATTGCTGTTACTGTTCATTTTCTTACCTCATTGCTGTTTCCAGTAAATTATTCTTATCTCAACCTACAATCTTTTCCTTTTGTACCCCAATTCTACTCTCCATCCTATCACAGGTGGGAGGGGAAGGAGGGAAGCAAGAAAACAGCAACACTGTTTAGGACCTCAGTGAGAACACTAAACTGGAGAGTACCATTCCTAAACCATGACTAATTATTTAAATATAGAACATGGATCAAATAATTTTGTAATAAAAAAGATGTACTGAAATGAAATTAAACACCTTATATACGTAACAATGTTTTCTTTTGCATCAGCTGTCAGAATCTTCCAATCTTAGGAACCTGATTTTGGAAAGAAATTAAAAGAAACCCAAACCAAAAAAGGCTGAGCTTTTTAGGCTTTAGGTGAGCTCTCAGGAAAATCAACAGCTGTCTGGCACATGCTGCAGTAGCTCTGATTTTTATGACATGAAATCATACCATATGTCCCATTAGGGAAGTATGCTGAAGAGATGCTGAAATGCTGTGACATTTCTCTTCATAAAGGCATAAATACACAACTGACTTTTCTCCCATTTGGGTAACTTGAAGGTTACATTTATCAGATAACACGAATTAATGTCTTTATTACTAGGTTTAATGTTTTATGTAGGGCCATTCTATTAGTATCTTAATCTTTTTCCAATGCCATTTCAGACAAAAAAGCAGAAAAAGTATGTGTTGTGATCATACACCTTACCACAATGAAAAAGATGTAGCAGGCAAAACACAAAGTAAAGTCACTAAGGACGAAGACTGTGATGCTAATATGACCTTTGTCTCTTACTGGGTTTTTTATCTACTTGTAATAAACTAAATAAAATAATTTTCTATAGTATTCAAGGCTGTGAAATTAATGAACTGCTTGTAACTGGAAATGTTAGTCGGGAAAATTTTAAATGTGAACCAAAGTATATAAACAATTAAAAAAAAATAGGGTTGTGAAATACATGTAAATATATGAATTTGGAAGTAAACAACTAGTTTTTCTCATGTAATTAGAATATACATAAAAATAAAGGAACTTGGAAACTCTCAGTATCAATTACTATTTGGATACTTTTTGGAATTATATTATATTCAAATGGATGTGAAACTAGAGATCTGTTTTCCGAAAGTATTTAAAACCAAAACAAAATATTGGTATTATATTATTTTAAATTGCATGTTTTAACAATTATTAATATTTTCCTACACATTTACCTTAAAAACTAATATATAATGTCAAAATTTAAGGGCTTAGAATCAAATGTTAATACCCCAAAAATTTATTCATAAGAATATCTTAAATAAAATTCTATGATCAACTAAATTATTAATCTAGGTCTAAAGTGGATGATGTAGTGTACCTGTGCAAATATTTCTGATAGCCCCAATCAAAAAAGCATTAAAACACCACAAGGTATTTAATCATTTATGAGTGGTAACATGTGAGTAAATAAATGAACAATCAAAAAGTGTAGATAACTTTAGATCTCTTCCATAACCTTCTGTGTTGTCCTGAATTGAAAGGGCTTTCAACTTGGGGAAAGCATATGACATTGACCATGTCCATGAAGAGGTTCCCTAGCTTTTTGGTCTTTACAGTTTTGCTAGGATGATGTCAGAAGAGAACAACTCTATTTGTCATTACTACTATGAAGCACAAGGATGTTCCCAAAAGCACATGCCACTTTAACAAAAAGAAAAGGAAATGCAGGTGGTGTAATATCATTGCCAAGTGAGAGCTGCCTACAAGTCCATCTGTTACAAATATCTGTCTAAGTTTATCCAGTGGCCAAGGAGTATGTTTGGAACAACATAGGCCTGAAGGTAAAGTGCTATTCACAGCATTGCACAGGCCTATATGTACTCACTTTACTCTTTGGTGGATCAGTAACTCCCTCAGGTGCAACAGTCTTCCAGATAGTATCACTACTGACCATTTCCCTTACAAGAAAATTAAGGATGAAACACAATATTTTCAGAAGTACACATATAGAAAAAAAAAAATTGTTTATTTCCGGAATATTTCTTTGAAATAAAGTAGGGGTTTTTTCTTTTTTTTTTCTTTCTTCTTTGAAAGGTGTCTTTGGATATCCTCTGTAGAAAGTCTATTAGAAGGATTACAAAAGGGAAAAATATTTTTGCAGAAGCAGTTAAAGTGATATCATTTTAATTTTTATTTTTGTATGTTAATTCCTGAATCTCTGCAACACATCCCTGTTTTCAAGGAAAAGAAACTACAGAAAGTAACAAATTCCTCTGCAAAGATGAAAGGGAAAATGTTTCCAAATGATTACTGTGAATTTGTTTTCATTTAACCTGAAAAATCAAAATCTCCATAGATTAACAACATTCATAAATTTTCATTTGCTCTCCCTTATATGCTTGGTTTGATAAAAACCATCTTACTACTTTAGGTTTAAACAAGCTTTGAGTTCAGTAAATAGTGATTAATTCAGCTTTGTTAATAATGTTAATAGTGTTGATTGCAATATTGATTGCAATATCTCTCTGAAACCAGGGCAGCACCTTGGGCAAGAGTTATTGCTTCACTATTAAGCCTAAAAGAAAAGAATAACAAATCTCCTGATTTTGCATCCTTCTGGTAGCAAACCAGTTTTATTTAACAAAACTGGAGTTTTCTTTATGCAGTCACTGACGTGCTAGCTCTTTTTTCAAGAGCAAGCAAATTCTTTTCCCAAGAAAATTCATGAATTACAACATTGTTTCCATCTGGAAATTCCTAACTTGTGGCAGTAAACATTGTAACACAGATGTTACAGCTAAGGGCCAATAATACTATGAATCTATCTACACATCTTTACAAACCTTTTATCTCAGCTGCTGTGCAACACAAAAGATGCTAAACTACACTCGCTTTTATAGCAATTGAAAGAAACAATAACTATAAAACATTACACTATTTCGAATCCCAACTGAAATCCTCTGGTAGTAAATTTTAGGGGTGAAAAGAGATTACTCATCAACTAAATCTTCACTGCAATTACTTTAAAATATATATGTTCTCATGCTCCACAGATTCGTGGTGGATATGTGTGAACAGTTCCATTAGATGTTCTCTCTTCAAACAAAGAATGATTATTATATCATATTGTGAGGACAAAAGATGAATCTTAGGGATATAGTAATACATTGACTATGACTTGGATTTTTATTTCCAAGATTGACCTGAAAAGTTCGCCCTTTATAGCAGGCTTTTATAGTAGCATACTAGCATTGCTGCTGCTGAAAAACATCTAATATCCTGTTGAAATGTAAACAATTAAACTTAAAATAAAAAAAAATACATCTCCATATTCCATCAGCCATATTGAATAGGGGTGAAACATAACTGCTTAAAAATATGTCAGTGAAGCACTCTTAGAAGGTTGAAGAGTCTGATATATATCTTAAAGGAGTCTTTCTGGATCATTAGCTTACAACCAAGTGGTTTACTCTAATGAGCCTCAAGTGGCATGAGATCTCTACAATGAGACAATGAATTGTGGTTTTGTTTTTCTTTGAGTTTCTTAACAGTGAAAACTTCTAACCAACAGACACCACATCCAGACACTTTAATGTAGGACTAAATGATCTGGATTTGAATTCCACACTTAATTTCTGTATTCTTACTCTATTTTTTCCCACCCTTGCATGTTAAGAAGTATTTTATATTATTCATTTGCTTGTACCCAAAGTAGCCTCCAGAGGATGTTCTAATTAACCAATCTAATGTCATTGAGTTTGTGTTATAATCCAATAATTAAAATTATTAGAGACACGCCCTTGCCTGAATTGAGGTGCAAACAAGACCATATGTCAAAGTCACTAGTGTGAATTTAACACTAAATGCGAGATAAAAAGAAACAGAAATAAATAGGAAAAAGGGGGGGGGGGAGGGGCAACAGGAGAAAGAGATAGATTAAGTAGAAAAATATCAGCACTCTGTAGATTCTGAAAGCATCCCATTGGTCCTCTTCTTATGGTCTTCTCAGTGGTGACAGTCCCAGTCTTGTCAAAGTGATGGTTGCAGTTTGGATGCACCAGGGTGGTGAGGGAAGCCCACAAAACACAGAGCCCATCAGGGTTTATATTATGCTTAAGCTAGGTGGAAATTCCCCAGTACCTCTCCTGGGGCAGGGACTTTTACACTGGATGATGTAATACTGGATCGCAGGACATTTCAGGAGTCTTTGACACCTTCTAACACATTACAGCTGCTTGTTACATCATCACAGTTGAGTCAGTTATGGCACATTATGGCCCATCAGCAGAGATGAATATCTTCAGGCTACAAATGTACCGATGCTTCCCCCAAGGGGAAGTCATAACATTTGAGTCATTTGTGTAAGGATAAAGAAACACTTCCCCACCTCACAGGATTTACCTCTTTCCTTATCTCCAAAGTAATAATCATACCCACCAAGTAAAACTCATCCACAAAGTAATTCTAGTTCTTCTAATTCTGTGACAGAAGCAGAATTACCAACTGAAGATACAGCAGGTTACTTCCATGCACACAAGCTTTTCAAAAATGGTTTCATCTAAATGCTTTGATAAAATACCTTTCCCTAGGACATGCAGACCCTGATCTATCATGATTAAGCATTTCCTTGAGGTTTTTAGTGAAGTTTAATAGGCTTTCATCACTTTGATACTACAAACATTTCATGGACATGAGGAAAAATAATATAGTTTAAAATGTGTCAAGACAAAATATTCAGTCCTTGTTTGTTACATTGAGATGGCAAGCAATATAATCAAATGTGCTATGCCTTGGCAGCACTTGAACACACTCTTTTTCTCTGGAAATGCACCTGTGATTTAAAGTTAACCATAAACAACATTCATCCCTTTCTTCTGTAAGTGCCAACTTATTAGTTAAAAGCCTGCTGCCATATGGTGAAGCAGTACTGACTGAGAAAGAAGACAAAAAAAAGCAATTAAAAGTAAGCTTCTAGAGAAAGATCCTTCTAAAGAAAAGTTTATGTGATGTTCAGTAACAAATACTGACATCAGAGTTTGGTTGCTTTAAGTTGAAAAAAAGAAGACACTATTGTGTATGAAAAAAAAGATTAATAAACAAACAAGACGAAGGAATAATTATATGCTTTTCATGATGTCCCAGTCTTGCTGTTTGAAATATATTGACAATACTGTTCCCCTATAAGCTGAATTCCAGAAACACTGGATTTGAATGAGATAAAACAGCTGGCAGGACTAGCCTACCCAACTTGATCAAACCATTATCTTAACTTTCAAATTCCAAATTAATCTCTACTCAGGTGTCATGGCTTAAACTGAAGATCTTTGCAGCTGTGTTCTGGAAGAATTAATCATTGGAAGTAATTTTATTTGATTGGAGTTGCAAATGTATTGATTCATTAGCTCACTTGTACCGGTACAGAGATTCATGATAACTACCTGTTTAATCTAAATCAAGTGGAAAATCTAAAATTGAACTGCATTGAACTGTGAGTGGCCTCAAGTTACACACCCAAGCTACCAACTTTGATTGAAGGCTACTGTCCCTCTTTATAGCAGCAGTAACATATGCGACAGTGCTCCTCAGTTTGAAAATACCTAGCCGTCTATTCCAAAATGAATAGTTGAGCAATCATACACTTGCCCAATCCATGCAATATCATGATGTGGTGACTTGGGCAAATAGCTTGGCCTATCAAATATCAAAAATCAAGAGGCAGTCAGTTTTTACTCTTCTCAAGAGAAGAAGTCATAGCTACTGAATTTGGAAGAAAATACATTATTTCTGTTGAATTGATTAAGTGGATTCTATATTTTTTTGCGTATATTTAATTTACCTTCTTAATTTTGTTAAGTTATGTGTCTTAATTCTAAACTAAAATAAAATATTTAAAAAACACACTACTGAGCTAGTTTCTTATGTTTGCTCCAAGTAGTCATTGAAATCCTATAAATCATAGATATGCTTGAGCTGGAAAAGACCTTAAAGATCACCTAATTTAGAACCTACCACCTTGAGCAGGCATTTTCCCCACTATAGCAGGTTGTGGTCATCCTTGCACAACAGCACAGTCCTCAGGCATACCACCTACTCTTGTCAGTTTGGTGTCATTTGCAAACTTGCTGAGGTCACAGCATCTCATCATCCAGATCATTAATGGAGATGTTGAACAGGACTGTACCCAGTATAGACCTCTGGGGTACAGTGCTAGTTACTGGCCTTCAGTTACACTTGATATTGTTGATCACCACTCTCTGGGCCCAGCCATTCACTCGCTCTTCAATCTACTTCACTGTCTGCTCATCCAGCCCCAATATCCAAGCTTGTCTATGAGAATCTAATGAGAGATAGTGTCAAAGCCCTAACTGAATCATAGAATCATAGAATTAACTGGGTTGGAAGAGACCTCCGAGATCATCAGGTCCAACCCTTGATCCACTACCACTGTGATTCCTAGATCATGGCACTCAGTGCCACATCCAGCCTCATCTTAAAAACCTCCAGGGATGGTGAATCCACCACCTCTCTGGGCAGGCCATTCCAATACCTTGTCACTCTCTCTGTAAAGAACTTGTTTCTAATATCTAACCTAAACCTCCCCTGGCAGAGCTTAAGACCTCTTGTCCTACTGCTGATTGCCTGGGAGAAGAGACCAACCCCCACCTGGCTACAACCTCTTTTCAGGCAGTTGTAGAGAGTGATGAGGTCATCCCTGAGCCTTCTCTTCTCCAGGCTAAACAACCCCAATTCCCTCAACCTCTCCTCATAGGACTTGTGCTCAAGTCCCTTCACCAGTCTCATTGCTCTTCTCTGGACCCACTCCAGCACCTCAATGTCCTTCCTGAACTGAGGGGCCCAGAACTGAACACAATACTCCAGGTGTGGCCTCACCAATGCTGAGTACAGGGGAAGGATCACTTCCTTGCTCCTGCTGCCACACTGTTCCTGAGCCAGGCCAGGATCCATTGCCCCTCTTGGCCACCTGGGCACACTCTGGAGCTGAACTCATGTTCAGCTTCTTGTCACTCCAGACTCCCAGGTCCCTTTCTACCTGGCTGCTCTCCAGTCACTCTGTGCCAACCTGTAGCGCTTCAGGGGATTGTTGTGGCCAAAGTGTAGGACCAGGCACTTGGTCTTGTTGAACTTCATCCCACTGGAATCAACCCATCTCTCCAGTCTATCCAGATCCCTCTGCAGAGCCCTCCTGCCTTCCAGCAGATCAACACTCCCTCCCAACTCAGTGTTGTCTGCAAATTTGCTGATGATGGACTCAATCCCCTCATCTAAATCATCAATAAAGATGTTAAACAGGACTGGGCCCCACACTGACCCCTGGGGAACACCATTAGTGACTGTCTGGGTAGACATTATTCTTTACTCTCCTCTCATCTATCAGGACAGTCATTTCATTATATAAGTTTATCAGGTTGGTCAAGACTGAATTCCCCTTGGTGAATACATGCTAACTATTCCTGATTTTTTTTTCTGGTATTCATATGCCTGGAAATGGTTTCTAAGATTGACTGCTCCATCAGCTTCCTAGGGATCAAGGTGAAACTAACTGACCTGTATTTCTCCAGACCTTCTTTCTTCACTTTCTTGAAGATAAGATTGAAATTTCTATTCGTTCATTTCACAGACACTTCTCCCAGTCACCATGGTTATTCAAAGATTACTGATAGTGGCCTTGCAATGACATCAGCCTCCTTCCTCAGCACCCGTGTGTTTCTCATAAGGGTCTACAGATTTATATACGTCCAGTTTGTTTAGGTTAAAAAATATGCTATTTTAAATGTGAATCCATTCTAATTTTTCAGTTTCTGTGCTGAGAGGAAATCTGAAAGTATTGACACAGAGATAGTAATGGATTTTCATTAATCCTTCAGAGTTCTTTCTCTTAAGGAAGGAGAATTTAGAAAGCATCTCTTTTAAATAAGGATTAAATTGCTGGATAACCTGTAAATTAACCTATGTACTCTTTGAGTGATAATTATCTTTCTGTGCCTAATGGGAATATTCATAATTTATAAAAAATTATAAAAATAATATTATCTAAATTGTAATATTAGAAAGAGGAAAAACAGAAGTATAAAAATTGGTCTTCAGATCAAGAAGCTTCTTTTAAATTTCTGTGGCTCTGTGCTCTTAGAAAAAAAATTAGAAAATTCAGAAGAGATGGATGAAAGAAGTATCTCAGATTCTTTCTGATCTGACCGAAATGAAGGCAATACTGGGTTGAAAGAGGAAACTATTTATCAGTTGTGCATGTATCAGCTATTCTCTCCTGGATCTCTGTACAGTCAGTGGAAAGAAACAAATATTTTAAGGGCATAAGTGTTCTAACCTACTTTTAGATATATCCCTTAAGATAAATCATGACCTTGGAGCACTTTTTTCTCTCAATTGGTTATAAAAAGATCCAAAGATGACTAACTTAGATGTGGAGACATTTTTCTCATACTTTTAAAGTTAGATAACGAATCCATCTGGTTTTTTTTATTTCCGGTGAGAAAACTCCTGAGTTGAGATAAAGACAGCTTAATAGATAAAGCAAAAGCCTTGCATGCAAGCAAAGCAAAAGAAGGAATTAATTTGTCACTTTCCATCTGCAGGCAAGTGTTCAGCCACCTCCAAGAAAGCATGTGAAAAAGAAGGCTCTGGTGAGACCTCCTTGCAGCTTTCCACTACTTAGCAGGGGCTAATAAAAAGAGGTAGAGTGACTTTTTAGATGGGCAGATAGTGACAGGGCAAGGGGGAACAGGTTTAAGCTAAAAGAGAGTAGATTTAGATTAGAGATTAGGAAAAAATTATTTACTCAAAGGTTAGTGAGACGCTGAAACAGAATACCCAGAGAAGTAGTGGATATGTTACTTCTAGGGTAGTGTATCCACTGGAAGTGTTCAGGGCCAAGTTAGATGGATCTAGTAGGTGGCATCCCTACCCATGGCAAGTGGATTGGAACTAGATGATCTCTGAGCATCACAGAATTGATTTTTGTTTAAGCCTACTAATGGAAAACATTGGATAGGGAGACAAATTTAAACACTGTAATCTCTCTTAGTCTCTTTCCATAAGTCATGTCTGCAGATAAACACTGCTACTAACCTGAAATTCATTATTCAAGACTTCTTTTCAGAATCAGTGAAAATAGACTCTTGCTGACCCATTGCATATTTTATTTTGATTTCATTCTTCCCTCCAAAATGGTTAAGCAGTCTGATTAAAAACAAAATAACGAACTCCCACTTTAAATTTCTTTGTTCAATCAACAAGTCAATAACAGCTCCTTGTTTGTTTAAAAACACACAAAACAAAAACAAACAAACAAACAAAAAACACCAAACCCACCAAATTTGGATTTAACTCAAATGGGGACAGTTACTTTCAGAAATTTAATTTTAGGATTCTGCAGCATGGAAATCTCAATCTTCCTCCAAATACAAGGAATAAAGCTTTTTCTAGATGAACCATATTCTTGTTTTGAGATAGAATTTAGTGCTTTATCTTTTTGTGAACTGAAGAAAAATAAAAAAATTTGTTTCAGACTATAAATGTGACCTTCAGGCCTATAAAATTAACATAATTGCAAGTGCCTAAGGAATTTTCACTGCAGAATTTAGTTTTTTCCCCAAAACTCATACACTGAACCCTTGATTGTCTGTCCTGTTTTTCTGTCAGTTCATTCCCCGTTTGTGTTCTTTACCATGTAAATTAGCTTTTTCCACGGCAGTCACTACAAAGGAGAAGCTCTATCCAATTTAGATAAAAGCTGTTGAGGGTCACCTGGCATCAGATTACAAGTTGGTGCTTTGTCAGCGTTTATATATAGATGATTCATGTTCCCAAATACTTTAAGACAGGACTTTTTGACACTGATATTTTGCCTTTATGTATTCATTTCACACAACCTGCCCTTAATGCATTGAAATATTGCATTATGTTAAGTGTAGATTGCCTCCAATAAGGCCTTTTCTAAGTCTAAACCTAAAAGTCTTATAAACAGATTAGAAAATAAATAGGCTGGGAATACCAGAAGAGTTAAAATCAGATGTGCTAAGTCCCTGGTTAGCATCCTAATATTTAGTTCTTTCTTTTCTTGCTGTGTGTCCTTCTTTCTTATCTTAGTGATCTTATTTTGGCCAATTCATTCTTTATAATGATGCATAAATTAAGTTTCTTTATGCTTGAATGGAGTTATTTCACTTAACAAAAATATATACAATTTTTGTGTACAATCAATTGATCCATTTAGATTTTTAGTAATGAAACTTTTGCATTTGTGTGTTATGCTTTTACATTTATTTTAGCTGAGTCATTGCGCCTCTTCTTCAGGAAAGAACCTGAAGATTAATTACCTTCACCTCAAATAACACAGTCAGTTTGATAAGTGTATGAGGAAAGGAAAATTGTCTTGTAACCAAGAAGGCAAGAACAGAGAGTTTTTGTAATTTAAACGTACCAATGATCAAATATATAACAGACTGCCTTTAGGTAATAATTTGTTTTGGTTTTTTATTTGTTTGTTTCCTTGAATTATCTTCTGCTTCAATAAAACAAGAACAATGGACAGATTTTATCCCTGGGCTAGTAAAGTTTCATGACTTTTCATCTTCCTTCCTTACACAGTCTATCAAGGAAAAATGCAGAAATCTAAATCCCACACGAGGCAATAAGCTATCCATCAGAGCACTCAAACTGAGACCAACCTCAACATTTTTCCAAGGGCCATTGAATCACTAAAGGGTGAAAAGTCTCTGCTGTTCTCCTGTTGTGTGAAACAGTGGTATTATCAGGGACTGCACAAACAAACCATACTTCTAAATGTCAACAGTCAATCAATATAATATTCCTTCACCATCTAATTTTTTCTTCTGAATATCTGCTAGCTTTCTTCCTCATAATCATCCTTACAGTTCAATATTGACTGTAGTGATATTCAGTTATCAGTAATACTTTATATATTAACACTTTTTTTCACTCAGCTGGGCCTATATTTTTAAGTAACCTGTCAGATAAAACCTATAAAATATAGAAAAGCCAACTGATAAAAATTACGATAAACAACAATAAAATAACGACATATTAAGCACTCAATTACAGTTTCAGAATATAAGTTTTTGTCTCTCCATTACATTTAGACAATAGAAATGTATACTTATATTCACCAAATGTGTTACGATTACCAGAACATGAATTATAAATAAAATTTCATAATTGCTTTTTACTGGAAGTTAAAATTGAATTTTGATCACGGGATGATTCAGTAGTTCAATGAGTTATTAGCTCTTTTTTACATATGTTTCACTGGAAAAGAAAATCAGTATCCTATTATCACGGAAATATGTTAGATTTTTATAAATTTGGCTAACCAAACTGGCAAAATAAGAGCAGGTTATCAAAAGTTAAAAAATAATTTCCAGAATATTGAAAACATTCTACCAAATTTTGTGATATATTTTCTACTTAAAAGTCATTAGATTGGTTGACACTGTAGCACTTTTAAAATATAATTTTACTAAGAGTGGGGAAAAAAAGGTAGATTAAATCATTAGATCATATGCAAAGAACAACAGAAAAATATGAACACGCAGGCCAACAATTTTCTTTAAATACTCTGTGAAATTGGTTTCTAAACCTGCAAAGAGGAAAAAATTCTCATTCACAAATCATGTGTACTTCTTAGCTTCCACAACTGAATGAAAGCTACTGATTATGTTGTATTTTTGCAAGTCAGGGTCTCATAGAAATATTTTCTTGTGGAATTAAAATCCTGACAGTTGGCTTTCTCCAGTTTGACAGTTTTTCTTGCAGGTGCAGGGATTTCTAAAAGGTTTATTTAGGAAATAGAACTCAAGAAAAAAACCACTCTGAAAGCTTTGAAATTATACATTTGTTACTTATTATAAATATTAATAAAATATTGATGTGTGCTACTTTTTTTTTTTAAATACCATTTCGGCAGTGTTTTCTATTCCTCCCAGAAGAATCTCTAGAGAGTAGTTTATGAGTGCATTTTAAAATATATTTATTTCCCTCACATTTGCAGTGAAATGCACTAAGCTGATATTGTAACTCTCCCTTCTTGAAGCCATTTGTGAATCTGAATATCTAGAACACATTTACCACTCCTTTTTTTTTTCTTAAGTAGTCAGCAGAATGGAGAATTGTTCTTAAAAAGATAGAAGGAAAGACTGAAACATAACAGAGACAAATTAGTGCTCCCTATAAAGTGAAAAGATTGTAGACACCTGGGGAAGTTCACACGGGCATGGAGAGATCACATCTATTACTGATTTTTTCATATTTCAAATGGTGATGGGTGGGGCATGTCATATGTTAACATGCAAAATTGTGAGAAGAAAATATATCAATGTAGAGGGTATAATTTCCTTCATAATCTGGAGAACTTTGAACCTATCTTGCTTGAACAAGATCTCCCACACATATTAAAAAAATGCCCTTTGTGTTATTCTTTATGCTTATTTCTGATATCTGCCTTTGGACAGAAAAAAATCATTTTATGGAAATAATACTTTTTTCTGTTGAGTCCAGAGGGCTCATAGGTGACCAGTCAGATGAATGTGAGTCTCAAAACTATGGAATATTCTTGTTTGTTCTTTTGGAAGTCCACTAGTCTGCTGAACTGAGTGGTAGTATGAAAATTGACAGTGTCTTGAAAATGAAATATTGGCAATTTTGTATTTACTGTAAAAAAATTAGAAATCTGTCTTTGGATTTGACTGATTTAAAACTTGAGGCAAATGATTAGTAAAGATCAGGAGACAACTCATTTTTTTAGTGTCAATGAAACAACCAATTTTTTTTCAGATTTCTGAAATCAGCCTTGGTAAAACTAAAGTCAGGAAAAACAGCTTTTCTTCCCATCTTTTTACAATTGATCTTGAGCAATTAATTTGAGGAATTGCTGCTAAAAAAATAGAAGTTTTAAATTATTGCTGGAAAGTTAAAATAAATTAGGTTATTACTGGGAAAACCATTTTTCTGTGCTGTTAAAGACGTGTATTTTTAAAAAATTAAAATGGAAGGTGAGCCAACAAATAAATAAAATCAATTAACCTGACAAAAACACTTTAAACTTCCTGTGAAGATGGTTTTTCTTTTCACAAGAGTCAGCAGCTATCAAGGTTTAGACAAAAGGTTTTTGATTGTTGCTTACTAGAGATTTGTGCATACCATATGTCAATACCTACTATCATCTCTATTATACTGGTTAAATTACACTTTTTTGTGATATCTTGGTAGTTTTTTGAATTAATATGATCTTTACATGCCACATGTGCTCTCTGTGCTATCTGTCATCACATATCAAACCCGTTTTACTGTAAATTAATGAACAAAGCATTTTGCTTTGTTGTTGTGATTCGGTGGCATGTTCAGACGCATTAGTAAAGCAACTTTTCTCAATGTTTCCTAACATGTTTTTCACTTTATATGAGCAAAAATAGTTTCAAAATACAATCTCCAAGATATCTCAGCTACAGACTTAAAGAGAGGAAATATACGATCAGTATTTATCCACAAAAATCCAAAAGGCTTTTAAAAATAATTTAAGTAGTACATGACAAGAGAGCATTTTAATTGACTGTTTAGTTAAAACAAACAAACAAAACCAAAATAAAACATCTGAAATCATCTGAAGATACAATATTTTATTTTCATTCTACTGAATCTACTTTCTTTCCTAGGTAACAGTAAATCTCATTTGAAACCCCTATCTTTTGTGTTCTACTCTAAAGTCACACACATAGCTAATGTATTAGTAAGGATTTGGGTTACTGCATCTTAAACTGTGCTCCATGGACAACTGATGGTGCAGAAACCTGTGATACAAGACCTACATTTTTCTTAAAACTCTTGAGTTTAAAATTTGATGATTAATGGGAATGGTTCTGCAAAAGAAATGCTGGGATATGACAGTGACCTGCATAGCCGTTTTGTTTAAGAGCAAGTAGCTCAACCAAAAAGAATCTTTTTCTAATACAATTTTTGAAATCAGACTTGAGTAAAGATTGTCTTTAAAATATTTTCACTATGGTTATAGAAATTGGAGTTATCTTTATTGTATTTCCATAGAAGAAAAAGTTACAAGCCATTAAAACCTTTCCATATCTTTCCCATGGCATCTCTAGGTGCCCTTTATTAATTTCCCTTTTTATTCTGTAAAAGTATTTAGCTCTGGCTTTTTATTCCTGACACATTTCCAGTTACTTCACTTCAGTTATATATTTAAGTAAGCCTTAAAAATAAGACTATGGGTTCCTGTAACCTTATGTCACGTCAGTTGGGGCAGAGGACAATGTCTCCACTTGCTTCAGTGAAGCAGGAGTTGGAGTTTCCAAGAGTCATTGTCCAACACCTATAAGTATTTCTAAAGGATAGTTGGAGTCTCTGAGAAATCAAACCTTCTTTGATCACTTAAAAAGTTTGGGCTGTGGTTATAAAATACAGTATTCTTTTTATTTCAGCTAATGTGATCTGATTATTGAACACCCACATGTAGCTGTGAATATTGAACTTAATGGTGCTTGGTTCCCTGCAGTGTAAGCTCTTTTGCACTGGAAACGTGCCTTTCCTTTTTGATTCAAAGAAGAAAGATATAAACACTTGTAAGATGAACAACTATTTTATTAATAAGCAAGAAATCATCATTGAAAAATTAGAAAATCTTATATCCCTTCTGATGATGATGAAATGGTACAGTACTAGACAGAAATATATTTATTAGGTCTGTCCATGAAGAGATTATCCAGCTGTAGGGTCCTCCTCCCACTTCAGAGTCATCTGTAACAGCAATCAGCAGGACTCAGATTTGAAGAGTCCCTTGGATAATACGCTTTAATATTACCTCACCAAGAAAGTTAGTTCCTGAGAAGATTCATGTAAGATTTCAAGCAGACAAGCCAATACTCTATATATTTATTATTAAATATATATTTCTCTCTCTGTGCACATTGACTAATTATGCAATAACTATCTCTGCATTTATTAAATATAATATTGATTAGACACACATAGATGAAATAGTAGTCACATGGTATTTGTCATACAGAGACATAAACCTGGATTACCCATTATGTGCACCACTAACTCAATGTACTCAATGTCTTTTGGGCTGACAACTTTGTAGGTTCTGAAGGGTGATTGGTTTTGGCGTCTAAGACAAAGTATAAGAGAAACATTTTTCCCCTAGCTAAACATTTGTAAGATCTGTTTCAAAAGATCTATATAGATCATTTAGTTTCTTCTAAGAGGTAAGTTTACACTGTGATTCATTTCCTAAACTAAGTGTTAATCAACTACATAGATAATGCCTCTTTTCACAAATGTTTTTTTAACAACACAGTAGTAATATTTTTTACAACTGTGCTGATTTGAGGACATGGATAGTCACATTTGTAGTGTTTAATTAAGGATATAATTGGGGAAAAAAAAACCCAAACCTGTACAACCTCTCTAAGGTTACATCAGTTCTCTAAATAACTTAATAGAATATTGTAATTGCACCTATCTACACAATTCAGACTGAGTAATTGGGATCAAATTAAAAGTAAAAACATTTAAGCAATAGTAAAAAAAAAAATTAAAAATGGACCTAAGCAGGAAAAAAATAAAAAAGGAGGAAGAAAAAATCTTAACAACATTAGAGACATGATTCACTTCAGAGATAAAGACATTTCCACCATGAATATAAAAAAGTACAAAAGGTCAAGTAATAAAAAGTAACATCAGTAAGACATAAATAAGGATGAAAGATGTCTGGTAAGTGCCAAATGATCCTGCAGAGCAGGGTCCAAAGATTGTCTAGTAAAAACATGAGCCTACAAAATAAGCAAAACCAAAACAGGTTTTTGTTCCCCAAACAGAATATGAAACAAATGAGACCACCCGCTTTTCTTTTGTGTACTGGTAGTGAAAAATTGAAAGAGCAAGAGAGAGGAAAGACAGGAAATGATCAGAACAGGAGGAAGGGAGGCCATCTTTACTTCTCCATCCCCTTGTTGAAAGCTCTTAAGCCTGACAACCTTAACCCCTGTGACTAAGAACCATCATGGATCATAGCCATAACTGCTAAGCCAACATCAGTTCCAAGGTGTTCTATACTCACATAGCTATATTAAAATTTAGTATATGTTTCATGAGGACTAATTTTTTGCATACATAATGGCAAGGTTTAATAGTGGTTAGGAACTAAACACTAAACACAATGTGTATTTTTAATGAATGCAGTAAACAGTTGTTTTGAAATTTAAGAATGTTCTGGTTTTCTGTCTTTAACACAGTCAGACCAGATCTCCAGTTTCCTAAGTACAGATACATCTATACGTTCACTAGCAACAGATATCAAGTCCTGCAAGTGTTCTGCCAGGTAGATAATACAATTCAATGAGCAATCTTAAAATACACCAAAAAGCCAACAAACAAAAAAAAAGATTGGAAATAAGTTTCACACTATATTATTATTATATGCATGTAGAATGCTTTGATCATAAAAGTGGAGGTCATGTCTGCTGCATGTCACATCATTAACAGTTTAATAATCCTAAATTACAGAAGGCCAACAATAATGAAATATAAATTTGCGAGTGGGAAAATTTAGATGAGATGTAATGCAAGGGAAAAAAATCAAATCAGAAACAAAACCAAAATTCTTCCCACAAAAGCAAAAATTTTAAAAAATTTTAAGATGGTCTCATGTTAAATTTTTTAGACATAGCCAGGGACTGCTTGCTAAATTTCTTAGACATAGCCAGGGACTGCTTGCTTGAAATGGCAGAAAATGTCATGGTTGCTTTCTTGTCATTACTCAAACAGATATGTACAAACATAACTTTGATGTGCAATCTTCTTCATTGCCAAGCCCAAGAGTGTCTAAGGCACAAAGCTTATTTCATGATATATCAAATAAATTCAGTGTGGCATGTAACTATATTTCAGTAAAAATGTGATGTCCTATGTCCATCTGCTTTAAAGTCAAACATTTATTGTGCTTCAATTACTTTACTGTGCATGATTTTTCTTCAATTAAGAGAAAACCATGTCATAGGGAAGATTCATCCCTTAATCTTCAAATCATTGTTCATGATAATTTTCTACTTTCACATTTCTAAAGCAGATGGCAGGTTACAACACCCAGTATTGTTCTTGCATGCTAATTTCCTTCTGTAGAAATTTAAACATAAAAACTATTTGTTCACAACTATAAACATCATAGAACTCATTGCCTCTATGTACTAAATCATTTTTGAAAATTATGTTATAACCATTAAATTATGACATATTATTTAGGAAAGAAGAATAAAACGTGTTTCTATTATAAATTATTCATTCTGAACTCAAAGATTTTGTTTTCTTGATCTTTGGTGCCTCTCTTAATGCTGCAGGGTTATTCTGGAACAACCGCAATAAGAAAAACCTGATTTTTTGTAGTACTATTTCTGAAAGAGATAATATGAAATTTTCATTACTGTCCCTTCATTTATTTAATTGATTGATATATTTTAGAATAGCTAAGAAACTGTTTTAATGAATCAAAATGTTGTTATTTTCTTTTTGATATTAAATAACAATAGTTGTATGTTACCTCTATTGCTGCATTCAAGACTGTATATAGAGAAAATGAAACTCATCTTTAGAACTAGGGAAGTAATGTTTGCCTAATTAGACTCTGAATTACCAAATGGAAATCCAGCAAAGATTGACCATTAATCCAGTTATAATAACACTAATTCTTTAAACTGATACAGGAAAACTCTTTGATAATAATACACTAGAAACTGTTAAAATGTACTACCCCTCTGCCACTCTCTGGATGGTCCTGTGGGTCTTCAGGTCAACAGTGATGATTTCCACTGAACAAAGGGTGTTGGAGCCCTAACTGTCAATCACTTCCATCACATCCTCTTTACTGGGAAGTGGTCAATAACATGGATGGAGCACAACAATCATTCCCCAAGTCCCGCAGTCTCTTTGTAACTATTTTTCAGTGTTTTCTTTTCGGAGCATGTTTCTTCCTATCTAGTTTTCTCAAGGTCTAGAATTCACTGGCCAGGTCTACTTACCTTGACCTTCTATCATGGTTTAGCCTCAACCAGCGACTAAGGACCACACAGCTGCTTATTCCTATTCCCACTTCCCCTCCCACCGCTCACCCCCCAGCCTCAATGTCAAGAGAATCAAGGAAAAGAGAAAAGTAAACCTCATGGGCTGAGATAACAACAACTTTATAAATGAAAAATATATTATAATTTAATATAATTAATATAATATAATAATAATAGTANTTCAGAGCAGAGCATGGGAAAATAAAAAGTTCTTGTTTAGGGTAAGCATTACTCAGAAACATATAAAAACATTGGTCTGTTACCAATATTATTCTCATTTTAAATCCAGAAAACAACACTGTACCAGCTACTAGGGAGGAAATTACCTCTATCCCAGGGTTTGTCTGCCCTCAAATCCCTACCACAAGGTCCCTGGACTTGGCCCAGATCCCTCACAACCACATATCTGTCCCCATTTACTCTGCTGGACTAGTTTCCTAGTTGACCTTTAGCCTGACCTCATGCCCATGGCCTTGTCCAGCCGTTCTGGGGCTGTCTGACCCTGGTTCCCCTCACCAACCCTGAGTCCAACCCCCTCCCACAGGTTGATAACCTGCATGGTAATTTCCAGACCTCAGCCTGTCCACATCCCCATAGAGGTGCCTGCTGATGTCGTGGGCTATGGTACCCTGCAACAACAGGCTGTTGTTTGTTAAACAGTGACAGCTGCAGTGTGTCATTAGCCTTATTCACAGTTGTGAAATCAGACCATGTTAAATCATAATTAACCATCAGGTAATTTAAAAAACATACTAAAACTGGTTTAAATTAAATCAAGCCCAGGAAAGTCCTGAGACTCTGAACACTCAGGCTAGTACAAACTCTTTGGCCTTTTAATAATAATAACAACAGCAAAATCATATTTACTGGACTACAACATTAACATTATTTTACTACAGAATCTTGAGAGCTTTTATTAAGGTCTAATCTCATTGCATAACATAAAATTAGGGCATTTTTATTGCCTGATGCGAAGACTACAAAAAAGTGAAATTGTAGACAGACATCTGTAATGTTACCATGAGATACATACAGATTTTTGGGCCAAAGTCAATGAACAATTACTACTCCTTTTAAATGCTGATTCTTTCACTGGGTCACCTTAATCTCACTTCATCATATCCTTATATGATATATATTCATTCTATACATATATCCAGCATCGAAGAAGAAAACTCGTATCCTGCTTCACTGTCTTCTATTTAGCCCTAGAACTATTAGCTGTAATTCAAGTGTGTGGAGATATTGGATCTACTGTTAAGCCTAAACTATACTTCATATAAAGTAATTGAGAGAAACTGAGGACTAAATTAGCTCTATTCTGTTTTCATGTCTGTGCTTTTTCTTTCATGCTGCATGTATTCCATTAAAAAATGTAGAAATCTTTTATAGTCAGATTATTACTTCTGACTGTGCCTTAACTCAGAGAACCAACAATAGGTTTTAGAAAAAAAATCCCCTTTTATGAAGCACCTGAAATAGCTAACAAAAAATTAACTACAGAATTATCTCCTAATTTCATTATCATATTATTCAGAGATAAATATATAAAACTTGCAGCCATGCCAAAATCTAGTAGATCCGTAACTTTAAGGGCTATTTAAAGCTCATAGAACTTTGCCAAAATGTTCACATTTGGCAAAATTTTATCTTATACAAGATATAGAGATGACTGAGAAAAATACATACCTGTTAAAAAAAAAACACGATTCCCTTCTCAGTCTGGTTTTTTCCCTTCCCTCACAGCTTCACAATCACGGCAAACAGCTCTTTCAGCACCACTGAATGCGGTCTACCTGGAGACGTGGACTTCTGTGGTTCCAGGTTCCTCAAGTGTACCCAGAGTCAATCTTCTTCTGTCAACAGTTCCTACTAAATTCCTTGAGCTCTGTCTCTATGCAGAAAAACCCTGATCTTGTTGGTAAAGACCAACACAAAGAAGGCATTTGGTACTGCAACCTTGTCTATGTCTACTGTCACTAAAACACCCACCCTTTTCAGCAGAATTCAGCATAATTTGCAGATGTGAATTTGTGGAAGATGAGTTGAAGCAAAACATGAACCATTGTGATGATGTTTATGGTTTTATGGCCACTTTGAAATGCTCTTATATACTCTTTCATATACTCAACAGGATATTCTTCTCTGATAACATTTTCCTTGAGGGTCTGTTTATTTTTTTTCTGCTAATATAACTGTAGAGGCTTTTTCTGTTGTTGTTGCCCTTGACAACCCTTGTCAGTTTCAATGCAAGGTGAACTTTGGCTTTTCTACATCATCTTTTCAACACTGCGCAAAGTTTCCGTATTCCTCCTTCGAGTCCTTTTTCCACCTCTTGTGTACATACTTGTTGGACTAGAGATTAACCGTGAAATTCCTCTTTAGCCAAGTCAGCCTCTTAATATGCTTACATATTTTCCAGAGTATTGGGATGGACTATTGGGATGAAATTCTTGTGCTCAGAGTCATAAAAATCTCCATACTATCTAAAGCATCTCTGTCCCTCAAATCAGTCTTTCAGAGGATAACATCTGACAGTTCTCCAAAGAAGCCAAAGTTTACTCTCCTAATTTCCAAGGTCGCATGCTATACTACCTGTCTTCCTCACTGCACTTTGGATCTAGAACTTTACTGTTTCATGGTTGCTACAGCCGAGACTATCACTGATTATAACATTTCCAAAGAGTATTTCCTTGCCCATGATTTGCAGATCCAGGAAAAGGTCTTGTTTGATTGACCTGTCCAGCATACATGTTCAGAAATTGTACCAAATACCCTCTAAAACTCCCTGGATTGCTTACATCCTATTGTGTTAAACCTCCAGATGTCAGAGAGATTGTGATGCCCTGGTTATCTGGGGATTTTTTTGAGTTTGTTTACGTCTTTGTTTCTTAACCCTGTGTCATGGGTTTACCAGCCCCCCCTGGGCTGAAATAGTCAGGTCCAGGTGGATTTCTGGAGCAAAGCCAATCAAAAGTTTTAGTAATGCCTCTGCTAATGACATATTTAAGAAAACAGAAAAGAAGACGGATTGCACAGAAGAAATTAAGGAGCCATGTAGGAGGAGACGACAGGCCTCCCCAAGTTGGGAGCTGGGTCCCCTCTCCCCCAGCCCTGGGCTGGGGGCAGGTGTGGCACTGAAGCCCCCAAGGTCAGGACATGTAGCAGAGTGGAGAAGAAATTCCAGAGAGAAAGTGCCCACTTGAAATGTGCTGCAGAAGGAATTCCAGCGCAGTGGAGAGTAGAAGAGAATGTGAGATAACATGAAGCCTCCAAGGTCAGTGTAGCAGGAGAGGAGAGCAGAGGTGTGGGGGAGCCCCCCCTCTCTCCCTCCAGCAGGGGAAAGACCGAAAGTTGAAAACCCCTGTAGAAGACTACTGATAAACAAGAGATCTTGGGTTAGACTCCCAGTGGTGCCTTCACAGTGCAGAGACCTCCTGGCAGCTCATGAAGGAACCTGTGCCAGAGCAGACGAATGCATGAGGAGGCTGTAGCCCCTCATGAGAGACCTGAGATGAAGCAAAGTCCTGCTGGAGACCTGTGGCCCATGGAGAGAGACACCTATGCTGGAGCAAGTTGTCGTGGGTAGGACCTTGTAGTCCCAGTGAGGGATCCATGCTGGTGCAGCTCAGCTGTGACCCTAAAGGACAGAGAACGGAAGAGCTATTGTCCTGGGTGGACCCACAAGGAGAGGTCTATTTAAGACTATGTCCTGTGGGAAGGGACCTCTACGCTGCAGAGGAAGGACTCAAAACCATTTCCTGTAGCTGTGGCTGAAGATTACGGTAAAGCAAGTGTCCCATTGCAATCCATAGAAGGGATCCCACAGGAACAGGGAAAAGGACTCAAAGCCTTTATCCCCTGTAACTGTGGTGCAGACCATGGTGCAGCAAGTGTCCCCTTGCCGTTCATGGAAGACCTCATGGAGCTCGGGTGCCGCCCCCACCGGCACTCCCCGCCCTCACCTGGCCTCCAGCCCTGGACGGAATGGAAGGGGGCAAGCCCAGTCCTGAAGTCAATGTGCAGGAGAGAGAGAGAGAAAGAAATCTCCACCTATGATACATTGAAGCTGTCATCTTAAAGATAATAGAAGAAAAACTGTCAGGTTCTGCAGAATTACTTCAGAAAGAAGAAATTTTCTCCTCCTGGACTGATACAGCGGGGAGAGATACTTTTGTAAATATCTAACATTTTCTTTATAAGGTAAGAAAGTCTAGTTAAAATTGTTGTATATATTATTCTTTAGCCTTTATCTTGCTAGTAATAAACCTTAATACTATTCCCCCACGTCAAGCCTCTCTTTTGTCTGTATAAAACCCCTTTCGACTTGTAGCAATTGTGTGTGTGTGTAGGGGGAGTTTTGAAAAAAATTGGTCCTGAGTAAACCCACGACACTCTGGTTGGACACTCTGTAAGAAACTCCTGTTATGTTCGTGCTCTCACTTCTGATCCTCACTCACTCACTGATGAACTTTCTACAGCTAAACTTCAAGCATTTGAACTGCTTCTTCACACAAAGGTCAACCTACCTGGTCTTATTTCTTGCCTGTTCTATTTAAAGACCCAGTGTCCATTAATCACAGCACTCTGGTCATACAAGGCATTCCACCTTCTCCCAGTTTCCTTCACAGCGTCCAAGTCCTGCCTTCATACATTATGATTTTAGGCCTAGTTGTCCCTTCCCATCCCCCAGGGCTCCTTTCACTCTGTCCAGAACCCCATGTCAGCCCCCGGAGGCCATCAGCTCCTTCTCCAGTGATACCTGGAGCAGGAATAGTCTCCAGATCACCTGCTCTGCCTGGCCAAGGGCCCCCTAAGCCAGGCACATCAACAGGCTAGCGACTGGGCCTAGCCTTAACCTGACATGGCTCTATGAAGTGCCTGATGACCAGTGCTTAGGCTGTCCTGATGACACCTGGATGTCCTGCTTCTGAATGGGAAGTGGGATAGGCCCTGATTGCCAGGTCCTGCCCAACCACCCCACGTGGAGCCCCCACCTGCCTTGTGTTAAGGAGCAGTCTTGCTCTTGCCGAAGAAAATCCTTCAAAATTTTAATATGATGGAATATAGTCCTGAAAAGTATTACCACATCAATTCAGAGATGATCTTGTCCAGCTCTACTAACTGAAATTAATTAATCTGTAGATTGAGTTACCATAGGTGAGGATATATTCTGTATTCTCAGAATCTAAATCCATAAGAAGCCCACAAAAAAAAGATGTACTTAATTCCCATCTTCACTATCTTTTGAAACTGTGTTCGGTGGGAAATTAAAGTAGCATGAATTCAAAAGGCTGCACTTTCAAATCTCACTTACATTAAACATCAAAGCCATCAACTGAACCAATATAAACGATAAAAATTATCTTAGTTTAAATAGACTCATTTTCTTGAAAGACTGCATTGTCCTACTTCTAAGTTTTTCACACTGCTTAACTATTATATTTGTTTTATGTGCAGGTATATCTGTGCAGGGAAACCTTGTAAAAAATAGTGATAAAAAGTGTTGTGCTGTAAACAGTGTGCTGTCCAAAGCACCTGTTTTACGGAAAAGTCTTTTCTCCATTTACATTCAGTAAAATTTATATTAACTATGACAATTTAGAAAAGGGAAGACTTTTACAGTAGTGGAAAGAATGGTAAGAAAATCTTTGTAACTAATGAGCTACACTTTTACATGTTATAAATATGCATGGGTGTAATGGCCAAAGGTGTTCTTTGTTAAACAAAAAAATATATAACTGATTTTATTTTGCATCTGAGACAGATTTGCCCCATGGCTGACAGGTCAATCCTAATAAAGCTAACTGTCTGGTCATCAAGTCAGAAAAGAGAGCATACAGATCAATCATCACCCAGGAAATTTAATGGGATATGTCCTAATATAAACAAACACAAAAATATCTTGACCTTGTATTTAATGAAATAACTCTTTCTTTTTTTTTTTGACAATTTAAAATCTTTTAAAAAATGTATGTATAATTAACTTCTACACAAATATGAGTAACCATATATACAACAATATATATTTAATTGTATGATGAAACTGTATATTGAAATGTAGCTTATATTGCAATACTTATGCTCAAATGTGCTGTAAAAAACAAGATGACATAAACTGCCTTACAGATAGGGATAACTTTTCTCTCTCTAGAGCATGTCAAAACATTCTGTCATTTTCAAACACATTTACAAGCCTCCCCAAACATTATGCTTCTGAGGTAATATTAGGGAAAAAGTTTTAATGACATCAACTGATTATAGATAGAGGTATTTTGATTGGTATCTCAGAATATAAGTCTATACATTCTTGAAAATAAATGAAATCTCCATTTATTTAGATTCAAAGCAAACTGCAAGATGTTTAGCTAGGTGTACTGAGTCTTTCTGGGACGGAGTTAATTTTCTTCCCAGCAGAATATTTGTGATTAAAACACTGATAATAGCACATCAATGTTGTGGTTATTTCTGGACTTCACTTGCATGTCAAGAACTGTATTCTCTGCTTCTCATTCTGCCACTGCAGCGAGCAGCAGTGAGGGTACAGGCGAGAGGCTGGGAGTGAACACAGCAGTGAAGGTAGACAAAAAGTGACCAAAAAAATTGTTTCATATCATAGAACATAATTTTCAGCAATAAAATTGAGGAGACAGTATTTAGAAAGCAGCTGTTGCTCAGAGACTTTCTGGGCATTGATCTCTTTGTGGGAGGAGGTGAATGACTGCATTTAAATTGTTTGGTTTTGGGGTGTGTTGTTTTATGTTTGGTTTTGGTTAGGGTTTGGTTTTTTTCCCTTTTCCCTCACCTATTAAATGTTCTTTACTCTTGAAATTTCAAGTTTTGCTCTTCTGCTTCACTCTCTCATCTTACTGGGAGAAGAATGATAAGAGGGTGGCTGAGTGGTTGCTTAGCTGCTGGCTGGGCTCAAACCCCCAAAGTCCTATTTAGAAGCCAATGTGAGTTTTGAAGAGTTTTAGAAAATAACATATTTGACTGGAATATGCTAGCCTGAATAATTGTTGTGACTGTTTAACTGGTACTTGTCAGGTACTTTTTTGCCATTGCTTGTCACAAGGTTGACTTGTTAGTTTTTGATACTGTTTTCTTTGTTCCTTCACCTGCTCAGTGGTTTGATCCCTCTGTTTCTGTACACCAAACTCCAACATATCTGCTTTCATCTTTTTCTGTTTGTTCTGGGTTTTTTATCACTTTGCCTAGGAGTGCTATAATAAAAACAGTGGCCTTTAGCCTAATCTGCTATTTAGGCCCTGCACTGCTGCCATCCCCATACTCCAGGGAAAAAGCTATGAAGAGATTCAACACTTGAACTTTTCTCCTCTTTCCCTATGGAAGGCAATTAATGGGAGAAAATAAGAATGGCGCTTCTCCCTTCTCCTCCTCTGGTACATGTGTTTCCTGCCTTGTTGCAAGGAAACCTTGCAACAGTTTCTTGAATCTCCCTGTGTAACCAGAATGGTTGTATTGGTGTGTGCTATGAATCTGGTTTTGTGGTTTCTTAAGATTGCCAGACACCTGTGCTCTGAGACAGGTATGGGTCAAAAGATGTGGGGGAAAATTCACAGAGGTACTTATAGTGGTTTTCCCCTCCAATGGTCTGGAACTTCATGCTGGAACCAGTGTGGTGTCCTATTGAAATAGCAAATCCTATGAAGAAAGATTCCTTGCCTACACAAAAGAAGTGCAAATTCTGGCACTGTGTTAGAACATATCCTATACCTACCAAACCTGTGTTCTGCACTCTCAAAGGAGCAAGAGAGTCTCTGGATCTGAGGACATACAAATGAACACTATGGTTAAACCAGAAACTCAAGCTTCAGCTACAACAGTCTCTACTGTAGTCAAGAAGAAACAGTGGAAGAAGAGGTTAACTTGGTTAGTAGGAGAAGAATAGGTGCTTCCTGAGAGGGAGAAAGAAGAAGAATCAGATGAGGCACCATTCTCTGCAGCTGAAGCAAGAAAACTGCTTTTCATCACCAGGTTACTGATAAGGTATTATATTTTTCTCTTCCAACAACTCATCAGCAGAACTCCAAGAGGACAGATTGGTGATATATAGAGGTGGCATTGAAGCACTCTAGGAATTCCAGGCATACAGAAGGAACATGCTTAAGTCATCATTCTTTACCTCTGGGACTAAGAAGGAGTTTCTCAGTCAAGACTCCTAAGTTATATGTTATGTTCTCTGTGTTGTAATTTTCTCACTTTTTTCTCACCTGTTTTTTAATGATGCAGCTGAAGAAACCTCCTACATATTATTTTTAGTGGACAACAATACATGTGCATAACCAAGCTGGCTGTGAGCTGACTGACAATTTCTAGTGTGATATGTGTGAGGGTCATAGTTTTACCGCTTGCGTTTCCATCTTTAGGTGAAATACACAGAGTCTGCTGCTCAGCTGTTTAGTATTATTTGATGTATTTTAGGATATGTTGCTTAGTTTTTTATAGTCAGATCAGAGAAAAATGGTCACCTCTGCCATATGACATCCACACATCGTTCTTATTTGGATGCTAGAACTATCTCCAGACAGCAGGACATGAACTGACATAGTAATAAGGTTTTGAAACATCAAAACTCTTCTTTTTCTTTATTTCATGCTTTAAAAAGACTTCTTGCAAACTGATTGTATGTGTGAAGAAGAAGTGAGAAAATCGGCATGAGAAGATTTAATTTGGGGGGAAGCATGTTATTTTCAAAGTCACATTCTTTGATTTCCCACTTGGATTTTTGTTTCTTTTTCTTGTTTATGTGCATTTGCTTTCTTGGTCATCTGTGATTTATTGGAGGGGTTTTTTCCTTCTTTTTAGCTGTAATTTTGAATAATAATAGTAAAATATCTTAATTTTTATTTGGTTTTTCTTATTTTAATATATGATAATATTTCATCATCTTAATACTGGAAAAGCATTTATGATTTCTTACAATATATTACTTATAAGACACAAAAAAGTAGAAAAATTCAATTTCAAAATATTTTAACTCCAGGAATTTAATCCCAATGATAAAATCAATACTAAACATTTAAATAAACTCCTGATGGATGTCGGAAGCAAAGTTGTCAGGAGAAAATGCTTATTTTCAGAAAGAACACTAATAACTGTGTTCTTTCTGGCAATCCAGTTTATATTCTATAATCTAATTAACAATAAAATCAGGCATAAACCAAAGTATCAATTAAAACAAAGCAACAACAGGCTTATTTCTCACCTGACCTGAATAATGTGGAGCGCTCAGTTGCCGAAGGAACTGATTAAGTTTTTGTATATGAGTTGTACAATGTTTTTTTTGTTTGGGTTTAGGTTTTTTTGTTGGTTTTTTTTCAGAGTCTCTATTTTTTTCCAGCTGCCTACAATCTCAGAAGCTAAACACTGTTGAGTAGTTTAGTTGCATTTCTGAGAGGTATGGTATTCACTGTAACTGTTGACTGTAGATTACCTTCAGGTCTTCCTAGTCAGTCATATTGATCTTTTTAGGGAAAGTAAATCTTTCTGTTCTTGTGAAATATCAGATCAATCTTGATTATCTGCTATTCCTCGGTTTTGCTTCTATAGCTATTCTTTCCAACATACTCCTGACATGTAGTCTAAGAACACCTATGAGGATATCATCCTGACTTATTCATGCCAGGGACTACTATCCTCCAAGAATCTCATTTCTCTATTAGCAGTTATAGTAACAAGGTTTGAATGACACAATCCTGAAAGCAAAAGCCTGAGAATGGTATTTCTGAACATAAGCGGATATATCTGCCAGTTATGTGCTAGGGATGTTAGTTTGTTTTCATACTAAGGAAGACCAAGAAACTAATTTCTGTCTAACAGCCCTCTGAGACTTTTTTTTCATTTTACACAGTCTGCTGTTTCATGTGACATAATTTCTGAATTCAAAAATGTCCTGCAAATTTCATACCCCTCAGTTAGCGCAATTGCTGTTCTTGAAATGCTTATGAACACTAAGTAAGCATCTGATCATCTTCCTCTAGCCACTTTATCTTTACTTCTCACTGCCACACCCGAAAATGTGGGAACACTGTGTATCTTTTGTTGTTGATAAAAGAACTGAGAGAATTTGGAGAATACTATATACCTTCTAATCCAATTAGCAACTGGTGTGTTTCCATTGTGTATGATGAGAGATATTGTGAATAGCACTTCCTGCAGTCCAACCAAGATAATTCATTCTTGCTATATAGCAAAAATAGGTGTTTGCCTTTATCTTTTATGGTTGAATTTTGCTTGTAGTAGTATAAGAAACTATGGATTCATGTTCAAAACTAGATTATTTTTTGATTGGGAAGTAAGTTATTTGTACTGGCTCTGGCTGGGATGCAGTTTGATTTTTTTATAGCAGCCCACATGGATTGTGTTTTGGGTGGCTGACCAAACTGTGGATATGACACCAGNGGGAAGTGGGCAAGAGATTAAGAGAAAACAAGATGGGACAGTGACTCAAAATTCACTAAAAAGCAGTTTATTTGCATTTTAAAGATTTTCTGTCCTTTATTTTAGTTCTGATGAAACCCAGGTGTAACTGTTGCAAATCTTTAGGTGTTTTTCGTCTTTTTTTAAAGAAATGTGTCCATTTCATACTAGTCAAGATTCTGGTGCTATCCATTAGGAATTTAACCTTACAAAGCTATCTGGCTACTGTGATCATAAGATTATTCAAATCACAAAGTAGCTACGCTGCTGGTAGACAAGCTCTGTGTAGGGAAACCTAAGGTAAACAAATAATCTAAGGTAAAAAATAATCTCAGTACACTGTGCATTTGGAAGGCTACAGAGGAGTTTGGATACAGTGTACAATGCAAAAAACCACCCTAGATCAGGCCAGGAGATCAAATAAGGGTTAGGCTAACTCCCCAGATTTGTAGACAGAGTAGTTTGTTTGGAGAAGTCAGAACTTCAACAGTTGCTCTGAGTTGACCATTCATTTTACATTAGGCAGTAATGCAGTTCTAATTCTGTGGGCAGTTTCTAACACTCGTGAATTTCCACCATAGAGTCAGACACCATCATTAATTTTGGATATAACTTAGGTTTTCAACCTTGCTTTTATTTTCCAGTTTTGTTATTCCCTTTGTTATTTTATTAATCTGAGTATTATTAGATATTGGCCTAACTATTTGCTTACATAATTGAGAGTTATAAGTTATAGATCAGTTTCCTCCATCCAGTTTGCACTTTAGTTTCTTATTTTGAAATATAGCAAATTTTTTTGATCAGCTGAACAGCAAAATATGGAGAATCAGCTGTTATAAGAATAATTAAAGGTCGTGGAAAAAGTAATATCAAGGTTTGGAAAGACTGAAAAGTAGTATTTTGTTGTCAGTATTCTTAACCTAGCTAGTAGTGAGACTCGGTTTTGGGGTATTTTTATTATTTTGTGTATCCACATATCATAATTTGATGTAGATTTTTTTCATTTTTTTAGAATCTCTTACATAAACAGCAATATTTTCTATAAAATATTTTTCTGTGAAGTTACTTTGTTTCTTTAATAATTAGATATGTCAAGCATAAGAAGAAAAGAAAAAAAGAAAAACACAAAATCAAAATAAAAGCAGAATCTATCTGTTCTGAGTCAGAAACAAGACCTGGCAGGGTAAATCCTAAACAAAGCAGAGCACAGTGTATAGATACATTGGCTCCTGTGCAGAGTCTGGCTTCATGTATTCAGCCCATGCATAGAAATAAAGCAACACAGCTGGAGCCACTGTCTGGAAATAGCCTGTTATCAGAAACCTGGCATAAGTGATGGAATGTCACAAGCAAGGAGTATGTGTTGTTCATTTTAATGACAACAACTTGTGTAGTAAGAGCATCTGATGCCTGATAATATGCTTTTGCTTATGTCTCAGTCTGTGTGCTTTGTTTTGTTGTTTATTCAGGTGATTTAATACAACATTATTGTGGACTAAATTTCATTAGACTGGAAAAGGATTGTTAAAGTACTTCAGAAGTAAAAAAAAGGCTGTCTAACAGATTTCATTCTGAGTGTTGAAATTACAGTTATAGAATCATAGAATATCCCAAGCTGGAAGGGGCCCTCTAGAATCATCAAAGTCCAACTCCTGGCCCTGCACAGAACAAACCCAAGAGCACTTTCCAAAGGCTTATTGAACTCTGTCAGGGTTGACACTGTGACCACTTCCCTGGGGAGCCTGATTCAGTGCCCAACCACTCTTTTCCTAATATCAAACTTAAACCTCCCCTGACACAACTAGATGCTGTTCCCTCAGGTCCTGTCACTGGTCACCACAAAGAAGAGATCAATGTCTCCCCCTTTGCTTCCCCTCATGAGGAATTTTTAGACTGCTATGAGGTCTCCTCTTAGTCTCCTCTTCTGCAGGCTGAACAAGCCAAGTGACCTCAGCTGCTCCTCCTGTGCCTTCCCCTCTACATTACCTATTCCATACCCTTACAGTCAGTCTTCTGTTGCAATTAAAATTGGGCAAACTGACAACACCTTTTCAGATTTTAAAAAGATGCATATTTCTTGTCTGTTGAAATTGTATTTCTAAAATCTGTAGTTTGCCTATTTATCATAGGTAGATGACAGAATTATCAGCTTTTTTGCCTAATCAGCAAGACCACACCTTCTATTGTTCAACTTGACTCCTGTCAAAGATTATTGACTGTTTGGCAGGGAGAGAGTTTAAGGAGACTTGTATAGAAGGTTAAGTTGTAGTTTAAACAAAAAAACCCTCCCTATTAAACTAAAGAGAACCCTATAATACTGCTGCTTCTGACAACTTTTCATTAAACTTAGTTAAACAATTAAGCAAAACATGTAAACTGTTAGTTTACATAATTAAACATTTATTTCTACCAATAGGAAGGAGCACAGAGAAGGAATGGCAGGTGGAGGAAAACCAACCCTGACAGAAACACAAACCCCTGGCTCAGCCATCCCAGGGCTGTTCCTGGTGACTCTCAGTCCCACCAGCCAAGGGAGACGGCTATCAACCTGAGTCAGCAGGGGAGGGTCCCTACATCACCTTCAGGACTGGGAGAAGGTTTACTTATTGCAATGTTTAGTTGAGGGACCAGAGGCAGGAGAAGTGAGACTCAAATGAGAGTTGGGAGGAATCAATGTGGAAAAGCAGAAGGGTAAGAACTCCTTGTGTGTACAGCCAGGACTAGGGCTCAATGGTCCTTGTGGGCCCCTTCCAATTCAGGATATTTTTTGATTCTATGATAAGAAATAAAAAAAAGCCAGTCTATTAGAAGCCCCTGGTTGCTTATTCTTAGTATTACATGCATATTTGAACACTTTTCAAAAGTTTTAAAGATTTCTAAGGATTTCATATATTCACAAACCATGTTAACTGAAGACTGACACTCTCTCCATCTTGAATTCGACTTGAACATAACCTAAAACAATATAAAACTGTAATTAATAGGAAAAAAACCTAACATACTAGGACTCTTCTAGTGTTTTCAAAAGAAGGAATTCCTTATAAGTATTACTGATACAGGAACATATTATAAAAGTGAACACAATTTTCCTGATTGCAGCAGGTCCACAAAGGAGAATGGAAATACTTGGAAATGCAAAAGTCTATTCAGTGGGCAGTGAAATTCAGAGTGGAAATGGAAAAGAGGAATGGTACTTGGAAACACTGAAATGGTACTGAGGGATAAATCATCAATTGGTTCAGTAGTTTGTTGGTCTCTGCCACATGGATATATGATTATAATGGAAAAGGGTTTTATTTTTTTTTTGTTTGTTTCCTGGTTTTCATTGTTTTTTTAAGATCTTGCAATAAACTGACATTATCTACAGTTTCATCATGGTCAATGCTTTCAAAACTAAAGCTGGTGTAGTAAACTTTAGTTACATCAAATATTTGTAAAGAAAGGTTTCAGTGGACATCATGTATCTCTGGTTGTGTATGACACAGATGTTCAAGATAAAATATTTTATAGTATTAAGAAGCAGCATGAATTGAAATCAAACATATATCTGTTAAAGTTTGGTCTTCCCAAAAGAAAAAAAAAATCCAACCAAAACTGTAATGCAATACAACCAAAATTCTTTGTGCTGTTGAAATACCTTTCTTGCTATGCTATTTAACACTTTTACTGAAGAATTTGGTTATGTAGCTCTTCATAATTACTTCATTATCTTTCCCATGTTAGCCCGAAACCTTTCGTCTTTTACTCAAATGAACTTCTTGTCCATTATAAAAAAAAAAAAAGAAATTAAAAAATTGTTTTGCAGACTCTCCTTAGTTCTTTATAAATATCTTCTTTTCAGTAATAAGTCAATAAGTCAGTCTTTGTACTTGGTACAAAGAAGTGGGCCCAGGGGAATCTTATGAGATGTACAAGACCAAGTGCAAAGTGCTGTACCTGAATCAGAGCAACCCCTGCTATCAATACAGGCTGGAGGATGAACTGATTGAGAACAGCCCTGCTGAGAAAGACTTCGGGGTACTGGTGGATGAGAGGCTGGACATGACTCAGCAATGTGAACTCACAGCCCAGAAAGCCAACTGTATTCTGAGCTGCATCAAAAGCACCATGGGCAACATGGGTGGTGATTCTGCCCCTCAACTCCTCTCTGGTGAGACCCCACCTGGAGTACTGCATCCATCTCTGGGGTTCCCAGCACAGGAAGGTCAGGGACCTGTTGGAGTGAGTCCGTGGGAGGGACATGCTGATGATCAGAAGGGTGGAGCATTCTCCTATAAGAAGAATTGGTTTTGGTCAGGCTGGAAAAGAGAAGGCTTTGGTGTGACCTAATTGTGGCCTCTCAGTACTTGAAAGGGGCCTACAGGAAAGATGGAGAGGACATTTTACAGGGGCATGTAGTGATAGGACAAGGGGGAATGGTTTCAAACTGAAAGAGAGTAGGGTTATATTAAATCTTAGGAAGAAATTCTTTACTTTGAGGCTGATAAGACATGGAACAGGTTTGACCAACAAAGTTGTGGCTCTGAGAAACTTGGTTTTGTGAAAGGTGTCCCTGATCCTGGCAGGGGGGGGGTGGAACCAGATGGTCCTCAAGGTTGCTTCCAACTCAACATATTCTATGATTTTGCAATAACGTATTCTTAGACTTCATGTGACAATCATGTAGTCTAACCAATCTAACCAATCATGTATCTTTTAATATCAAAATCTTATTTGTCAATAGTACTTAACACAGCAGAAAAAGAGAAAGGTAACATTTTCTGAATGATCTTCTTAGAAACACCATTTTGTTCTTCATTTTTATCACTTACTGCATGAAGGATCTGATATAAAAATGAATATTTATAAAATCGTGGAGAAGAGACTCTGTAAGTAAAAAGTTTTCAGTTAAAAAACCTTAATTCTTAAAAAAATGTTGTACATTTTCCTTTTCTCTCCCTCTTGTTCTCTAAATGTTAATTTAATTTACAGAAAAATACTCAGAGACTGTCCACATAACTCATGTTTTGAATTGCATAAAAGTATCTCCCATTTCGGAAGAGATGTCAGGGTAATGGCTGGATGCTATTTTCTTGATTGAAGAAATGAATGTGGCTAAATATATTTCATGTCACTAATTGAATAATTTAGCTTTACAACTACTTTTGTTTGTGTGACTAACCTCATGACTTATTGATTACATTCTTTGTTAAGTGGTGGAAAAATTAATTTTCTACATTGAATTAGTTGTTTTCTCAGGTACTGTGTCTTAAAACATTTTCCATAGGATCAAAATAAAAGATCAAATGTAAATGAATATTTATGTTTATGCACTCAGAAAGCCATACAGAATCAAGCCAGACAACAATAAATACTTGAAAAACAAATCAAGAAAACAAAAAAAGTATTTCATAGTTCATGTGTATATTTTCACAACCTCCTAGAATGCAGGATAAAAGGCAGTGCAGAAACAGATGAGAAAAGCTTAAAAAACTGGTCTTGTGATTCTCTACAGTTTAGTCATTCTTATATCCTGTCTAAATCTGTTTGAGCATTCTATACACATCATCAAAATCTTTTAATCATGAATTCTTTCACTCTAAATATACACAACTAACCCCTGTTAAATTTTAGATAGATTTCCCTTGTACATTCAAATGCTTCATGTCATGATTTAATTCCAGCTGGCAACTAAGCACCACACAGCTGCTCATTCACTTCCCTTCAGTGGAATGAGGGGAAGAGAATCTGAAGGCTAAAAGTGAGAAAACTCATGGGTTGCGATAAGAACGGTTTGCTAATTGAAATAAGAGAAAGTAAAATAGTAATAACTATCATAATTTAAAAACATATAATGAAAAGGAAAATAAGGCAGAGAGAGAGAGATACTCACAAGACAAGTGAGAGAGATCACAAGACAAGTGATGCCCAGCCAATCCGTGAGCAGTGGCCTTCGATCAACCTTCCCCCTAGTATACTGGAGAGCATAACACCATATGGTATGGAATATTCCTGTGGCCAGTTGGGATTGGCTGTCCCACTGTGTACCCTCACAACTTCTTGTGCAGCCCCCCAGATTCCTTGCTGGTGGGGTCATTTGAGGAGCCAAAAAGGCCTTGATGCTGTGTGAGCACTGCTCAACAATGACAGAAAGATGTCTGTGTTATCAACACTGTTTTCAGCACAAATCCAAAACAGAGCCCCATACTAGCCACTATGACAAAAATTAACTCTACCCCAATCAAAACCAGAAGATCTTGTCTCCCTTTTTTGTCAGTTTTGAAAGAAACTAGTGATAAGAATTAATTCCTGAGATTCTTTAGGAAGCCTGTGGCTTCAAAAGAGAAAACCTTTTCAAAAAGGACACACAGTTCATCTTTGTTCCTAGCCCATACAAAAGAAGAGTATAAGGGTTTTCTTTTTTCCAGCTTCAGCCTGACAAGTGAAAGAGAATGAAGAGAATAGAAAGAAACACTTAAAGGCATAAGATGGGGCTGCAAGAACATATCTGAATTTCTCTCTCCACATACAGTCCAATCTTTTAAATGAAAAATGTCATTATCCTGCAATAAAAGAAATGGGAGTAGCAGAAGGAGGGATCAGTAGAATATGTACAATGAGCAGAATCTTTCAAATTTCACCTCACCTAGATCTTGTGAGGACAGCTGCAGTTGCCAGGTAATCAAAGACTTCACCTTCTCTACTCTTTGAGAAGTATTTTAGGCAAGTTCACAGTAACGCAGTAGCACGTCTTCCTGCTCTGCTTACATTACTGCATCTGTTAGAAATTCACTTTTACAGATTTCAAAAAGACTGAGTAGGAAGGAATCCACAAAGATCATGAAGTCTAACTTTTAAGCGAATGGCCTATACAGGAATCTAATCCGCAACCTTGGTGTTATTAGCACCAGGCTCTAACCAATTGAGCTAATCTCGTAGTCCTTTTACTTTACATTTATGCCAAGGGTAAACTGTTAGACTATAAATAATATGGATTTTGATAATTTCTACTTTTTTAGTGACTAACAGTAAAGGTCTAGTCTAGGTGTTAGATCAATGGAGGAAAATTCATATTCACTTGGGTAAATTCAAACTTGTTAAAAATTACTGTGGTGGTTACCATCACAGATAACTTTGGGAATGCTCTATGTTTTGATTTATCTCATATTTATTTGATTGCTTGGAGATTTTGTAGACACTGAATGCATTATAATAAAACTGCTTCCTAGTCTTATTCTGTATGACCAGCTATTTATCAGTAGTAATGGAGGTAATTTTATGGTATATACACAATTATAAGTAGGAAATTATTGGATTTGTATTGGTTATAGGAAAGTATAGATACACATAACAAGAAAATGGAGTCAGTGTGCATAAAACCAGTGGAGGGAAATAAAGTATCATTTCTTACAGTAAATTCTATTACTAAAAGAATATAAATAAATCTTGCAAACCTATTCAGAAACAAGTAATTTGAAGGGATTCAAAGTTGAAAACCTAACATAATAAGAGCCTGAATTTTTTTACTTCCTAGTTTAACACTGGTAAGATAATGCAGAGAAAGATATTTGTAAAATTGTGAAAGTCAAAACATGTTATGACTGACATTTATCTAGCTAATGCATGAATTGATAATTGACTGCAGGTCATGTTCAGATGAAAGTCCTATTGATCAGAAAGAGGAGCTGCACATAAAACTAACAATCATCATAAGCTTAGTAATAATATATTACATGTCCAGTTTTAGAAGGACAAAAAATAAGGGGTTAGACTTTCAACCAAAGAAAGAGTGCAGAAGCCAAAGTTAAAAGTAAAGAGATCATAAATTATTACAATCTATTGAATCCACATAAATTTACACTAATACAAAAATTATCACTAACTCAGTAGCTCACAGAGTAACATTTTAAAACTAGAGAAAACAAGCTATGGATAAGGAGATAACAACAGGGTCAAAAGACTTTCAGGAACAAAAAAAGTCTTTATTTTCTTTCTGCGAATGGTTAATGAATAAGAGAGGACTGGAATCCTGAACATAACTTAAGAGTAACCAAAAAACAACTACTAAATTATAAAAACTGAACATCCAAATATTACTTCAGAAATGTGATAAATACTCTAGCAAGCAATATATTCAGGATTCGGCTTTTCAGTGAGGTCTATTTCTTTATTCAGAGAATAAGCAACTGAAATTTAAGGAATTTTTGTTGATTAGGACTGCAGTTTCAATACATTCATAATAGTTGTTCACACTCAGGAAATAAAAACCCTTTCATTGTTGTTACTGTGATTCCCTTTAATATTTTATTTTATTTTATGAAAGAAATGACTGACAAAAACTAAGCTCTTGAGTTTTGGGAGGTAGAGAAAGGGACCCAGGGACCTGACAATTTCAGAGCTCTTTATATTAGATGCTGTTTTCTTCTTCAGCGTATCAAGAGACTTTTGATAACAGTGGTACTGTGTAATTATGAAGCAATTTAATTAAATTCTATATTCAGATACTTAGATGACTTATCTTCAGAATAAAATATCTTTTCTATACATACCACCAAAACTTTATGTCTAATATTTTAAATACAAAACTGAAAATAACAGCCCCAAGAGACTGTCTGTGTCTGCATCAGAAACTGTATACACGTTTATACTTTTTTTGCTTTAATATCTGTATCAGTGATCTGAAATCTTTGTTATTTATTCTTCTGGCTCCCAAAGCACACAATATTGTTAATAATTTTACTTATTTAATAATAGAAGTAGTTAGAGAAAGCTTTACTGTAACATAATTGAATCAAGGTAATTGTATTAATTTTCTTTGTTTAACTGATATTTGGCATAATCACCAATTTTTTTCTTGATTACTCTTACCTAGAAATTATTGTAGCTTATTAGTATGGGAAACACTGTTGGAAAGAAACACTGGCATCTCAATGCTCTACTTTTTCTGCTTTTCACTTTCCTTCTTTTACTTCCTCTGAATAATTTGTTATGTGTCTACTTCTGTTTCTAGGAAATTAGTGCCAGTAAGCTGTCCATCATAGGTCTCTAAATGTCATTCCATAGGATGATTTTATAATATTCACTTAAATGTCTGGTTTTATACTTGGTCTCTTGCCCTCTCAATATATGTCAAGTGCAATTCTTTTTCCAAGTGTTTATTGATAATAGTGGAATTGAACAGGACTCTAGTGGCCTGAATCACAATTACAGTGAAAGCAGACAGAAATTTTAGTCATATCTTTTTAATAGGCATTTCATTCACATACTATTGTAAATTTGACTGTTTCACCTCTGATTGATTATATATTTGACTTTTTAATTTTTTGTACTCGGCTCTTCCAAAATACTGTGGGAGAGCAAGCTCAACAAGAAAATCAGAAAGTACAGCAAATGACAGATTAAGTCTTCTATTGAAGACTTGATGGTATAAACTAAACTCAAAAAGTTTTCAAGAAGTTTTATGTATATATATATATACGACATAATGGTAAAGCTCTCTGCTGGATTTAAAACAGCAACAACATATGAGTTATCACCTGTACTTGATAGTTTATCATCTGTACATGATAGATTTATAGCATGCAGTCTTGGAAAATCTAACTGAAGGTTTGGTAATAAAGTTGTAGAACTGGTGACATCTCCCTTCCCCATCTGTCTGCTATCTACCAAAGGGTTACTTTAAGCTTCACCTTATCAATGAAAATCAATCCATTTTGGTAGCTCAAAACTTTAAAAACACCTTCCCAGACATACTAGTAGCTTCGTTTTGGAAAGTAATGTACAAATACTGAGGAAACTGAAGCTAACTCTCTGCTATTAACCCAAAATTTTATGTGTTATTGAGTGATTATAATTACACAAAATTACTTGCTCAATTTTACCAGAAAAGCAAAAGTGGAGACATGTGCCAGAGTATGTGGAAACAAAGTGTCTGCTTCATTAAGATTATCCGGCTGAAGGAGAAACAAAGCAGAACATACAAATCTGACAGCACAATGATAAGAGAGGTAGTGATAAGAATAATTCTGGTCAGTGGCATGAATTGGTAAAGATATGTGAGATTGTTTATTTTCATGCTTTTGCTTCCTTCATTATGTTTACTGGAGGATTGTTATCACTGGAGGAAAACAAACAAACAAACAAATGAACAAACAAGCAAACAGAACCTGATTGATTGTTATAAACTGCAAAAAAATCCTACCAACAATCAAAGATAGAAGACTAGAGAACAGAATTCCCAGTATCTTGTTCCTCACTTCTGTACCCTGCAATGAGGATGTAATCTACCCATTTTTATGGCTTTAGAATGTTGCTGTTTCCTGTTATCCTTTATCTTTAACAGTTACATTGAATATTATTCTTCCACTTGTCAGTTTTTAATCTTTCAACAATGAACTTTTGTCAGATAGAAAGCTACAGATTGTAATTGGAGAGAGAACTCAGTTCTCCTGCTTAATGAATGACATTAAGCTCTGTTCCAGAGTGTGTACAACTCTCATAGTTATAGTCTGATCATGTATATCTAAATTCCTCTTGAACCTAGGAGCTATAAATGCTCAATGTCAAATGATATTAGGCAGAAATGGAGTGCCTAGGAAATAAGATTAGAAAAGACAGAAGTACAGTTGACAATTGAGTACATAAAATAACACAGCTGTTAGACCTCCAAAAAGGTGAGGGGCAGTTGTTTCTTTGTTTTTGTTTGTTTGATTGATTGTTTTTCCCCTTTTGTATATTTATTTCTTATAAAAACTAGATTGAGCTTTTATAATTATTTTTTTCAGCTCAGGTTTTTGTGTCTAGATCTTTCTTACAGACTTGCTTGTTCATGAGAAAAGAAGTGTTATAATTGATCCTTTCTCACAATTTTTCTGTCTCACAATTTTTCTCACAAGAGGGTGAATTCTCTCATCCTATTGTTACTTAAAACTAGGTGATATGAACACCGTTGAAATGTCACTCAGGAGTAACATATCTCAGGGTAAGCGCACGGATTCACATCAGCTATTTTTCAGTAACAAATGACAAATTTCTTCATCCCTTTGCAAGTCATTTGTGCAAAATAACTGCAACATCCTTGCTGGTTATGATTGAAAAGGCCTCCCTTGTGAGCGTACACTCAATACAGGAAAAGCAAACAAACAATCAAATTACAGAATTGTGTGGGCATTCAAAATACACACAATGATTTTTACAATCAAAATCTCAAAGTATGGGGTGTTGCCTATTTTTCATGAATTTAAGAAGTGATCTCAAGTTGATAGAAGTTTTATTGTCTTGTTCTACTAATTGCCATGCTTAGTGGCATAAGAAACCCAAAATTCAACCAGATTTTAAAAAAAGAATTATGTCAATAAAGGGTATACTAATTTTTTGATCCTTCCTCCCTTAGCTTTTCATTAAAGCAATTGTAAAATCCTTGAAAGAATCAAGCTATGGTCTTCTCTCCCTTCTTTAGTTGTGGCTTCTCACACCTTAAGCAACTTCAAAGATTCCTCTGATTCAGAATACACCCACTTTCTGAAAAATATTTGTATATCTGTTTAGATGGAAAAAAGTAATTTAAAAATAGCTATTCAGCCAATTACTGAATGAACTCTTACTGTGGAGTAAGGCATCTTTGTTCAAGGCCTTATTCTACTCTTTTTCTAAGATTGTCAAAATTAGTCAATGTTAACAAAAGAATTTGAATTCCACCCTCTCTCTAACTCTCAAACTTCCTTCTAATTTTTCTGGTGCCTCATAATACAAATGTCACTATGCAGGAAACAATGGTAATTATGTGAAACAACAGTGACATTAAAAATGGTCTTCATAAATTGAAGTAGTTATCCAAGTCAATAAGTGGAAATTCTCTAAAGTTTAAGGAAATATATTTGGGAATGATTAAAAAAAAAAAAAAAAATTCTCATTACCAGCTGGGGAGTACTATTTCAGGAAAGGTTCGGAAGTTGTAAATCACAAATGAGGAAATAAAGTGAAATAAATTGACCAACTTAGCTCAGAGGACAGTATCAAAGATTATAAGGGTTTACAAAATATGATCTGTAAGAAAGAGTTAAAGGAACCAAGTTTGTTTAGTCTAAAAAAGAAGCAATTGAGAAGCAACAACAGCATTCAAATATATGAAACTGTAAAAATGAGAGAGTGATGGAGTGCTTTCTGTATCCTCTGAAAGAAGAGCAAGAAATAGTTGATATAATATACAGCAAAGAATGTTCAGATTTCATACTAGAAAACGTAGCTGTAAAAATAGTTAGCACAGAGCTTTTCCAGGAAGGTACTGGGATTTCTTTGAAATTCTTAAAGATATCTTGGCTGGTATACCTAGTCTTGCTTTAATGAAATGGTATGTGTTCATTCAGGGATGTTCTCTTTTAAAACGTGTTCATTTTACAAACTATTCTATCTCTGAGTCTTGAGGTCTGTTAGATACGAGCATTACTGTGGAAGGAAATATGTCAACCAAATTTTTTTTTAAATATCATCGTAGAATCTAAAAACATCTCATAAACAGACCAAGACCTGGCAAGTCATTCAACTATCACACCACTGACATCTGCAGTCCTTTTCACAGCTCCTTATATTGTGGTTCTCGGCCATACAAATATTTTGATAGATGGTCTTTTCAGATTATTTGTAGGCTTTTTCATTGATTTGGAATCAAGTATGTTACAAATCAGTAAGGCAGTGAAATGGAATGATGAGCATGAGACTACTGAGCATGGAATTTTTTTTTTTTACTCAGTTACTGACTACACATTGCCTCCAGGTTACATTTTGAATGAATGTTTTCTGGAATAAAAATATTAACTGGGAACATATTAAAATCTGGTTGAGATCAGTATCTGAGAGTACTACAAAACTGGTGGAATTAACTTGCTAGGGTAATCTAGAAAGTATGGAATTTATCATAGTGACTGAGAGAATGAAAAAAAAATGTAATTTGCTGGGTTGGTTAGTTTGTTTTTCCCTTCTGAATTATAATCTGATTCGTGTTATCCAGCCACATTACATACATTTCTGTATTTCAATTTCCACAATTACAGTTCAGAAGGACTGTATCTATTTTATACATAAAAAATTTACAGTGACTGCATAAAATTGAATTTTTTGCTTTAATCAAAGATGCATACCATCTCTCCACTCCTCTCTGTAACTTCAAATCAAATGCTGTTTGTTCAGGTTTATAAGGTTTCTGCATTCAAATAGATACTATTTATTTGTCTGAATGTGACATTATAGTTGTGGAATGCACATAAAAAACTTCATAATTTTAAAGAGTTTCAAAGCCTTATTATTTAAAGCGTCATAAATAAAAACCTCATATTTAAAGTCAGATATATAATTATGTGGGAAAAAAAAAGAATGAATAAGAGGTGTATCAGTCACTTTTGGAAATACCTGAAAAACTACTCTGGGACATTATCTAACTCTGTAAGTACATCAAGTACTAGTTGGCTTGTTCACTTAGCAAAGCTGTGCTTTAAGATCAGAAGAGGAATAGGTGAGAAAGACACTAAAGAGAATCCCCAAGCTCAGTGTGCAACTAGGACCTGAGATCAGGTTTAAAAACCACAAAAATTCATCAATACACAAATAGAATTGGATATCATTCTTCCTGTTTGTTTCTAGGTTTACTTCTGTATGTTCATAGTGTAATTTTTTTTTAATTTATTTCTCTTTTTCTCCAGCGTTTAGTTACATTATAGTTGGGACCAAAAAATAAACCCCTACCACGGTAACATCTGACTGAAGTTATAACTGCATGTTGGAATCTAGAGATCTTTATCGAGAGTTATAAATATCAAACATAAAATTTGAATATATTTGGATCAATTCTCTTGTTTTGATTTTCAAAGCTTACTGAACAAAAATTACTCTGCTGGTTTACCATATATTTAGGAAGAGAAGTTTCTTTTTGTCAACAAAACTGAACTTTCTGTGTTATTTTGGTCTGCATAATATGATGGAGTGTTGCCTTATAGCTGAATAGAAACAGATGTATATGGAGAAAATAACAAAACCAGACACAGATGGTGTATCACATGTATAACTTCTTAATTTATCCCTCATTGTGTGATACAATTATTCCTGCAAGTAGGCTGTATTCATCCCCTTTTCACAGATTCTGCCAGTTCCTGGAGGGACACTTTTCTGGATCATGCTATTAGCTGCCAGGGCAGACAGAAAGATTCCTCAGTCTCTCATTGCATCCTCTCTAGGTCCCTTCAATGTCCATTTTGCCTTTTGTTTAGATTTTTTTTTAATTTGTTTCCTTTCTGAGTAACTGTTATTATGATGAAAGGATCATTTCAGTTAATTTCTTCATCAGAATAGTGATGTGGTTTTCTCTAGGAAAAAAAAAATCCCAAACCCAACAAAACTCATCCTACTTCCTATATTTTATTTGCAACTATACGATCCTCTTTGCCAAAGATTAATGTGTTATTTTAACTCTGTGTTTCGAATTCATATTTACCTCATGAAATTTGTATAAACTCGACTTAATCTCAACAATGTTGGGTTTACTCTGAACTTTGCATAATGAATATTTAATTGGGACTATGAATAACAAGCTTCTCTGTGTTTCCCCATCAATTTGTAAAAGTGACTTCCTATCACAGACTTAAAGATGTCTTTAAGCTTATGGAAATCATGAGCATAGAAATATTATTCATGTAAGCATTGAAATAAAATGAATTCATAAGTGTATTAATTCCACTCCCATAGAAGATGGCTATAACAAAGTAAATATGTGTCATCAAAGTAGGTACTGGAAAGGAGGATATCCTGTGAAACAAGTTACATTGGTTGTTTTCATCTCTGGTTTGTTAGAGGTCTTTTCTCTCAAGGATCAAAAAGGTTTAATCCATTGCCACATAGTTGACAGTTGTTGGTTACATTAGTGCAGAGTTATGTGTTTGGCTGTATTACTACAGGTCAGCTTTGCATAATCCATGGCTTTATGTCACTTTTTGACCAGTAAAGACCTGACATACAGATCAGGATGAAAACATTGAATTAAAATTCATTTTAGGTAAGCAGACAAGAAACAACACTGGAACAGGTTTTCTAAGGAGGTGGTAGATGCCCCGTCCCTGAAAACATTCAAGATCAGGTTAGACTGGGCTCTAAGCAACCCAATCAAATTGAAGATGTCCCTGCTCATAGCAGAGAGGTTGGACTAGATATACTATAAAGGTCCCTACCACCTCCAACCATTTTGGGATCCTGTGATTTTGACAAATGTGTAAATATGCTGTTCATATTTAGTATTCTTAACAGAAAAAGTAATCTGTTTCTATTTAACAACTTTCTTAAATTCTGTATTTTTTTTCTTTAATATCAAACTGTAGTGTTAGATGAGTTTTCAAACTTAAAAAAATAAATGTTGAGATGAAACTGATGTATGACCCATATTTGTAACAATGCCGAATAAAAAGACTACATACATTGGGTAAAGTCTGACGGAGAAAACTTTAAAAAAGCCTTATTACAATCAAAAATCAAATAAAGGAATGAAAACTACTATGAAAATACACATCAGAAACAATTAACTCTATATTAACAATGACACATTTTTTTTCTCTGTGATCATGACGTTATATATAGGCAGGAAATCCTCCATACTTAATTGAAAGGAGAGCACCAATGTGTATTCTTGTCTGGTTTTGAATTTACTCTATCTCACTTATTCTGCAGGTTTTTTTAAGTTGCTCATTTCTGCTTCTCTGAAGCTTTCCCACAAGGTCCTAGGTATTTCTGGCCAGATCTTTTTCCTCTGATTCTGCTGAAGATAGTAAAAAAACTTCATCAGGAATACTTTGCTGTTTGTTTTTAAGCTACATTCTCCAGCAACCCTTATTTCCCTCTGTCCTAAGACAAAATCAACCACGTAGCACACACATGTGAAGTAAGCATCCAAGTATTTGTTTATGAGACTGACATGCTTCATTGAACATACTACATAGATTTCTTCTGAATTTAGTATTTTTCGATGGAGAAGACAAGGTCTGTGTTTGCGCTTGGACTACAAAAAACTGATTAATAAAATTGACCGGATTTACTAAAACATTACACATGTGTGTATCAAACTAAGATTTTTATTGTGATTATTAAGATACCAAATTATTTAGATTCTTCATTTTCATTCCCTTTTTTATGATACAATAAGAAAGACAGATATAGACTGCCATTTGCCTTTTTCATTCCAAAGAAAGCAGTGTAGAAAATAGATGTCTTTTGTGTCAGTATTGAGAAACATTCAGTAGAGCTGTTCCGATTTCTGATGGTGACAAAACCAGACAGATAGCTGTTAGCTCCCCCTGACTTATCACAAATCCTTTCAGATAGTAATATTCATGTTCTGTACTTGCTAAATAAGTGAAGGCACTCTGATATGAGAAAATATGTTTAGCTGCACTTACTTTTAAGAAATGTTGCCAGAAAATTTGCTTAAGTATCCAACTTAAACTGGTGAATTACAATTCCACAGCTGCATAAGTCAGGCTTCTTTTTTTCTGACAGCAATATGTCCTACAGAGCTTTTCACAGGTGTAAAATCCTAGATCTGGAAAAGAAAATGACTGGTTAGATATTTGATCTCATGTTGGACAAAGGAGTTGTTTAGAATATTGGAGTATAGATTAATGCCTGGTAATTTCCAAAATGCATTAGTGCATTTTGATGTGTAAGCTGTGTATCTTAGCATTAGTGCTAAGAAAATACAATTGTCCTGTAATGAATTTCTGTCCTGAGAAACTGGAGAAACAGGGTTCGAGGCCTGAGCATGTCACAATTTCTTTCACAGTTTAGGTTGCATAAAGTTTAGATCAGTGAGGCGTGGTATCTGTGGCAGCTATTTCTTGCAAGAGCAGCAGTGTTTTTTCCTAGATCTTTTCTAGGTCGTGTTTTCTGTCTGTTATTCATCTGTTCTGTGAATGAAGAATTACTTCAATAAGGGATAAAAAATGTTCAGATTTTCTGTCCCTGTACCTACAGTTCTAAAAATATTTTTCACTGGAACAGAGGAATTTCCTCTCCGTTCACTAAACCATATTATGTCTGAAGATCTGACTTTAAAACGTTGATATTATGAATTATTTAATTTTGACTCACCTTATTAGACCACCCCTTTTTTTGGTCTGCCCTTGAATTAAACACTTTGCTAAATATATACTCATGTTTCTAGTGCTATAGGTTACTATCCTTTATTTTAAACAATTTATCCTTTCTGAAGTATTTTTCTCACAGTTATGAACTTCAATACAAAAAAGTGTTATTTATTTTCTTCTAGAACATGCTGTAATAATTACGTGATGGATGCAACAAAACTCCCCATGTTCTTAATTTCTTTGCTTCACATACCTTTCTGTGTGTTTTGAATTGATTATTTCAGTTTACAGGAAGAGTTAATCACACATATTCTCCATAAATTTACCAGACACTGAAGTGAGACAACAGGCCTCACTTGTAATTTCTAGGCTCCTCCTTCTTGAGCTTCTTGAAAATCAGGACAATGTTTACCAGCTTCCAGTCGTCCGGGACTTCTCCAGATTCCCAAGGCCACTCAAAAGTCATCAAGAGAGGGTTTGTGATGACATCAGCCAGCTCGTTGAGGATTCTGGGATGAATCCTATCAGGCCCCATAGATTTGTGGAGATCCAGCTGGAGCAGGAGATCCCACACAATTTCAGGGTTGACTGATCATTCTTGCAGTCATGATCCTCCAGCTCAGGGCACTGAGACCCCCTTGGTTTGTTATCCACTTTGAACACAGTTGCAAGGAAAGCATTAAACACCTCTGCCTTGTCTCTATCCCTATTTGTAAGGTGACTATCCTCATTCTGTAATGGACCAATGATATTTCTATACTGCCTATTGCCATCGATATATTTGAAAAAACTCTTTTATAATATATAACTGGGCTCTAAGAGCAAATTACTGCTAAATTTATCACAAAAGCTTATATCATAATATACCCCAAATAATGAAAAAACTTTGTGTGTCTTTTGTCAAAATTTATAACTTATTTTGAAGAAATTTTGTAAATATGGTGTCTTCCTTTTCAAACACCTATTTTAATTCTTTTTTGATTTCACACATAAACTTTTGGCATTTGTTTATCCTGAATATATGTATTGGTTTTTGCATTCTTAGAAGTATTTTAGCACGGTGTATTTTAGCTACTTATTATGCATGACACCATTTATTTCTTTAGAAAATACATATCTTCTTTTTGTATAATAAGTTTTTGTATAATAATACTTTTACTTCTTTAACAGATTTTGTGCCTAACAAACAGAGCCCTGGAAAAAATTTGAATTTACTGTTATGTAGTTCTGCATAAAAGAACAGCAAACAACATCCAAACAACGAAAACTGTCACATTTCTCCTTTTTTTGAAATAATGATGAGTTGTAAAATTCAGCTTCACAATAAGCCTTTCAAGGTATCACACATTTCTGTACATGCTTTTGTGTTGTGGTAAATTATAGAGACTCAGTCTAGATTCTTAAGCAGACAGAAATGCTAAGAAAAAAATATCTGAACCACTTTCATGAAACAATTTTAAAAGCTTTGTTTTTCATTATAAAACTTTTTAGGTTTGTGCAAAAATGAAATTATTCTCATTATTCTCCCATTAATAAAAAAGGTTTTCATATATAAATATGTATATATATATATAAAAGAGTGGAGTTCTGAACTCCTCGCAGGAAGCTCAAGACTACATCTTGAAACCTACACAAATGTAGCAAGTCATACCAGCCTGCTGAGTTCAATTTTTATTCATTAAGATTAGAAGTTTTCACCATCATTTTATTTTTAGTTTCTTATAAGAAAAAGAAAATTCTTACTGGTCTTGTTTTTGTAAATGGGTCAGTCTTACTGATATGGTCTCTGTAGATTGTTTGGCATGAAATAACCAGTTCTTGTGTCTGGGTTAGTGCAACCATTATTTAAATGCTTTGTGTCTTACAATTTTACAATAGTTCATGGTAGAACTCTGTGCTATGTTACATTTCATTACATCATTATGTGGTATGACATGATTAAATGAAGTGTGAAGTGATATAAAGTAATGACTCATCAAGCTTAGAGACAGAAATATAAAAATAGAAACTCTAAGTCAAATCTGTAAAAAACCTTGAATTTTCTAAAATATTTGTAGGCAATATTAAAAGCAGAAACACCTATATGATTGTTATAATTGATAACATTTCTACTGCAAAATAGAATCAGTAGACAGAACACTATCTTATTGTCTGAAATAACTTTTCTAGTCAAACTTGGTGCTAAAATTATGGTGCAAAATCTGTATCAAGAAATACATTACCAACAGAACTGTATAAACAGTATAAAATTTTATTTATGATTCTTTCTGAATGATCATCATTGGAGCTTCCTCACAGGGAGCTTCTGCATAGAGCAGATCCAAGCAGGTCCTAAACCCCAAATCTTGTTTTTTTCCCAGTATTATCCAAGGCTGTCAACTGCTCTCGGTGCTGACAGATAATCTACTGGTTTTATGTTACAGTCACATTGGGAAATAAGGATAACATAATCTAAATTGTTTTCATCTGCTTTCAACTGTGATTAGTTACCAATTTTTTTCCTTGCAGTAAAGTAATTGGTCATGTTTATCTGTGCAGATAATTCATTACTGCAGTACCAGAACAGCTCTCATCAATCACTCCTTCAGATTCTGCAATTCCCTGTTCACAAGATTAAGAAATTCTTTGGTAAAATTATAGAGTCATTCATTTGAAGTTAATCCTTTGGCTTTTAAAAAGGTTGAATAAAAGGTACCAGTGCCAAATGTAAAACATTAAACCTATATAGACATGTGCAGCTAAATTTGACAATGTATTTGCTGTCAAAGTTGCTGGGAGGTGTTAGAAAGCACTGCTGTGTATTTATCGAAGGTGCATTTGGGCCCAAAAGTCATAACATAAAAAAAAAAATCTTCAAATTTTTAAGGTCTCAGGCACTAGTAGGGATTTTAGTAAAGAAAACTGTATTGTCTAAACTGCTACATAGTTCTAGTTACCCCTTTAGGGTGACTCTAGCAACATGAAAATGTTAAAAACAGGACTCAGAGTGAGGATCCACTGCATTTTATTCAAAATTAGACTTGTCTCTTGGAGGCTGCTTTTTATAAATTGCAGATTTCTTAAACATTAGTATGAATACTTTTATTTCATCATAAAAAGAAGTAATATAAGTAGAAAATTAAACTTATCTAAAAATTAGAAGTCTGTAATCTGAGAAGAATGATGTGTGCAGCCCAATTAATCAAAGGAGGCTTTCACAGAGCCACAGAATATCCTGAGTTCGAAGAATTTGGTTTATTTGAGTTTTTATTAAACAATATTTAATTTTTTTAATAAGTCATATATTATTTTACTGCATGAGAAGACCATTACCATTAGTCATTGTGTATGTCTTTTCTATATCTCAGAATGTCATTCCCCTGCTTATACTTGGAAAATTGTTTCATGCTTTAGTTCTTGGAAAATACATATTTTTTAAAAGTTGTTTTTCAAACCTTTTGGAGAGAAAAATAGGAAGAGAAATTAAGGGGATATTACTCTAAAGAAACTGAAAGCCTGCCAGTAGTAATAAATAGTTTCAGAATATGGAAAACTGAAGGGAATTTATAGCACCGATTGAAGTATATACTGGGTACCAAACAATATGTCACCAAATTTCATGCGTAAGTAAAACTACTGTGCTATTTTTTCATACCTCTTTTGATCAATCAGCTGGGATCTCATTAATCTAGTAGTTTGATCTTTAGCTGTAGCTGACCAGCCTTCTCAAAAATAAGGAAAATAAAAGCAATCATTAAAAGAATGAAATTTTGATACAGCTATATGTATACAAAGTCCCTAAGACATATTGATATATTGAATTTTTCTGTACTTATCTTACTTAGATATATATATATATTACCAGTTATATTAGGACTGGTGATGTTGTTGATTAGAAAGTTATAGAGCTTGTTTTATATCCTCTAAGGTTTCCTTTAACTCAAGAAAACTCTCCACAAAAGACACGTTTTGTTTTCACATTACCAAACCAGCACTTTCACAGTGACCTACCAGTTAAGTAAAAAAATCTAGTATCTTGTATAAAATAATGGTTTCGTGTACTGCATTCAACTTAAGGAATAAAAGAATCATCACACACACACAAAAAAAAAATCAGTTGTACAAATACAAGTTTTTGACCTTTCAGGAAAAGATACTTCCCTGCTGGATGCTAGGCTCAGTGACACAGAAGATACCTGACAGGCTTCACAGTTTCCTAAGATTCGATATACCAAATGAAAGATACTGTGAAGAATAAAACATCCTTAATATAGATATCAAATATACATCTATTGAACCAAACTAACACTTGCAAAAGCCCAGTGGACTTTATAAAAAAAATCAACATTGCACAGCTTTCATTTCATACCCTATATAGATTAAGTATTTAATTTATTAACTTTCTGCATACAAGGTGACAGAAGCCCTTTGTAATAGAATCTGTTAGTCCAGAGGCAAGAAATCAGGTTGTGATCCCATTTGTCACGATGTAAATATGAAATAATAGAAACAAGTATTTAAAATTTAAAGCATTTAAATTACAGTTATAGATATGTCACATATATATATAATACATTTTTTTATATATATGTATACACAGTATATATATATATATATANCACTTAGCGCCATAGTAAACACCATGGTAGTGGATCAAGGATGATCTCAGAGGCCCTTTCCAACCCATTTGATTCTATGATTCTATGATATTTGTCCTATTAATCTGGAGTTATCTGCTTTTATTTAGTTAGTTAAATCCCTCAGTTATCTCTGAAAACCCCAGAAGATAAAGTTTTGTATCTTTAATTTAATTAGAATATTTGTACAAAATGATACTAGTGTTTTGAAAGGCAGTGTATTGATCACAGAAAATATCCAACCATTCATATAGCTGTTTACTTGCTTCCTTATCCCATGTAACAGGGAACTAGTGGAAGGAAGGTGAGAAGTCTTGTGGATTAGGTCAGCTCTTCTAGTTGTGCTCCCTCGTAACCTGCTGCCCACTCCAGCCTGTTCTCGGGACATGCAGAGTGGGAAAATGAGAAAGCCTCAAGAATGCACAAGCAGTATTCAGGAACAGCCAAAGACTGGTGAGTTATCAACATTATTCTAACCACAAACACCAATCACATCACTATCATCCACATTGGTACGAAGAAAATCAACTCCATCATGGCCAGACCTAGTACCTGGAGCAATAGCATTACATGTCTGAGTGACTAAAAATATGAAAGGTAAACATATATGCACATATAAGACAGACCTCAACAAAAAGACCCAAGGTATTTACATTATTCTATTTGAGAATAATATGTCATTTTAGATTTAGAAAATCTAGATAATATTGCATTTGTTTGGAACATTTCTGGAACAATGTGTAAGGAGACATGATGAAAGATGTATACTCTGAACTCAAAAGTTTGCAGATTTGTATATTTCCCTATTAACTCATATTTTAACATTGATCTTCATAGATCAAACCTAGTTTCAGACTTTTGCTTGTACCATATGGTATGGGAGAGAGAAGAGCAACCAGCAGTGGAAGAGAATAAAGTTAGGAAAGGAGTAAGGCAAAAAAATCTCACATACAAGAGGAACACGGGTATCAGACTAAACATTATTAGTCCTCTCTATTCGGCATTGTTGATGACATCTCTGGAATATTGCACTGAGGTTTTGGGTCTCTAATTCAAGAAGGATTTTGAGATATGAAAGAGATACATCAGAAAGCTACATGAGACAGAGAGAGGGAGCTGGAGTTGCTTAGTCTGGTGGAGAGGAGGCTAAGGGGAAGTTTCATAGCATTCTACAATTATCTGAGGGGAAGTCACAAACATGAAAAAGGCCAGATGCTCAAAGATCAATGGTCACGAACTGTGGCTTGAGAGGTTCATACCAGGCTTTAGGAAAATAGTTGTGACTAAAAGGGTAGTGCAATACCTAAATGGGTTGCCCTGAACAGTCCTGGGCTCTGCACTTGTATGAGACTCAGCCAGAGCCAACCTGATCTCATGCAGGTAACAGGTTGATTTCAAACAAAAAGTTAACAAAATGATCTTTAGAAATATCTTTAAAACACTTTTTATAATTCTATTTTATTATGTTTCTTGATTTTTTATTATAAACATCAAGGATTGTTTATAGCTGCTGACAGCAACTCAGACCCCCTTCACCTAAAATTTACTTTGAAAAGAAGTTGCTAGCTTTTAAAGAGTAAGGCATGAAAACAAACATATATTTAAAAACCTTCAAACTGCAGCCCTGAATGTTTTTAAGCATAGTCAAGAACTCGAAATTTTATCTACCATTTCAGCTTCCAAATATTTCAATGTGTTAAAGACAAGATAAACTGCCAGGATAGCACAACAGATCACCACCACTGTCTGAGCAATCTGCATCATCTGTTGTGTCAATACAAAAAGAATTTCAGTTCCTGGGACTCTAGATACAGGATCTCTCAGAAGCACAAATTGAGTTTAAAAAAAAAAAGCACAAGAGAAAGAAAGGCTGCTAAATGTCAGGTTTCTCACTGGGTTACAGTTTAAAGCTGATTTATTTTATTTTATTAAGAGCAAGATCACATGAGAGGTTAATTCTCTTTCTGAGTGGTTTTGAATGAAATCCACTTGAACCAAGACTTGAGATGAGATAAAAAAAAACCTATGAGCAATCTGTTGATTCATGATTTTTTGTTCATATAAGCAGACTGATGATCCTTAACCAAAACTTTCTTAAAAATAAGGTCAAATATTGTTCAAGCATGTGTAAGCAGTTTGTTTATAAAACACGTCTAAACAACACAGAGGATCTAAGATAAGAAACCAAATGCGCCACTGTTGCAGTATATTTCTCACCTTAAAGATTTATTAGGTTGTATCTTATGGAAAACTGTGAATTTTTTGAAAAAAAAAAGGAAAAATAAATCATGCAAACTCTAGAGGGAAAAATATTCAAAATGCCTCAAGCACTTTACTGATTCACATCACTTACTTTTGATTAGTATGCAGGGATCAAATGTAGCCCTAAAAATGCAGAACTCTTCTACCTCCTAGTCTTGGACACAAAGCTATACAGAGTTTTAGTAGTGATCTTTTTCCAGTGTGAAAACTAACATTTCCTCTTTTCAACCTATAATTACAAGAAAAAACCAGGATTCCCTTTAAAAGACACAGTTTTGATTTTCAAATCCTCAACCTAATAAGAAACTTTACGGTTATTCTATTAAGTAGAGCTATTCTCCACCTAACATTGCCTAATTGTCTCTTGATATATTAATAGCACAGTTTAATCACTGTTTAGTTTTGGAAACCATTCCATGGTTTTAAAAGTTCTTTTTTTTTTGTTTTGTTTTTGCTTTTGTTGTTGTTTTTTTTTAAAAAAAAGCTCTTTTCTTCAAGTTTAATTTGATACAGGTGAGTTTAGTGTGATAATAATAAATAAGTCCTTAATGTCCATTCACATTGTTCACATTTTACATGATTTTATAAATGTTATTGTATTCCTTCTGAGAATTATCATTTCAAAACTGAGGAAAGCTACTTAGTCTTTCTAGGTTTTGTGGGTTTTTATTAACTAAATCTGTGCTTACTACCTGTCTTGTTTTTTGTTTCTTAGTCTTCTCTCCATCTGGGAATAGGGGAGAAAGGAGAAGTTGAGATAATGTGAGCAGAATTAGAAACTATATTCAAGATTAGAGCATACTGTCACAAGTGACTGTGGCTTAATGGTTTTTCTGCTTTTTGCTTTACCTTTTTATTTTCTTGACTAATTCCTCTTAACATAATATTTTAGCTTTCTGGCTTTTGCTAAGGTTTTTACATGGTATTTTAAGAGTCAACTACCGCATGATTTTTTTTTCTCTATGAAAATTACAGCTTCAATATTAAAACTGTATCATATGTATGTCCCCTTTGATGAGAATATTAAAGGGGATTTTAAAGTACTAGGTTACTAGTGCTTCATCTATTATATTACACCTTATATGGAACATTGGATTATTACACCATCTAAAATGAATGAGTGTCCTAAAGTTAGTGGTTTTCCATAAATAAAAGAAAAGAAAAATATTAAGCGGTTTCCCAAAATTCCCATTCAGCATTTGAATGAATGTTTATTAAAAATCATTATGTGTGTACCATTACATATGATGCAATACAAAAGAGTTGACATTACTATTCTACCTGAAAACAATGCCTCTAGCATGTGTTAGAGCTCTCTGAGAGTGTTGACAAATTGATCTAGTTAATAAGGCCTGGTAGCCTTTCTAGAAAGCTTTTGGATGCTGGCTGAGCAAAGGATGTGTAAGAAGAGATAGAGATCTGTGTAGTGGTTTTTCTATTTCAGTGGGTTTGTGAAAGATTTAGAAAAGGAGCTAGTTAATGAAGATACAAAATTAAGGCAAAGACAAAAATCATTTGGGTTAATAAATACATAAATTGACTTAACAAAATAAAGAAAATATCTGGAAGATGAGAAGAAATCATGCGAGGAATAACAATCTCAATTGTACAAGTGATGTCTTGGCCTGATGGCAGCCCTGTTGTTATCCCAGAAGCCAAATTAACAGACCAGTAGAGTGTCTTGAACATATTACTTTCTCAAGCCAATATATAGATAGACACAGCACTTCAGTTATACCAGGTGGTTCAGAGATAGTTTATCTTTCCTTCTACAATTTTTACTTGCTTGTATTCTCAGAGTACCACAACAGATATAATAATTAACAATAAATATTGTTCATCCTACTTAGAAAACATGACAATATGTAAGATATAGTTCAAATATCAGTATGAAAGTGAGAGTAAACTAAGCAAAAAAATGAAATACAGCAAAAAAAATTTACAAGACACAAAAATATGCATTAAATATTGAACATAAACATAACATTTAAGTTTGATAAAGATGGAAGGGTGTTACCATGTACTAACACTTTAGTGTATAGAAATAAAGACAGAGATGTGAAAATTTTATTTATTACATTCATTTTGCATAAATGTTGTAAATTTTTTATTTTCTTTCATTTTATTAGGGAAACTGCTCAGATTTGTAAAGGCAAAAAACTCCTATTTTTGCAAAAAATTTTATGGTAATATAATATATCCTTTGTCTCAAATATAAGTCAGCTGTCAAGGTTCTGCTTAGGAGTATTGACATGTTTTCAGAATTCACTGCAGAGTTTCTGCTTTGAATAGGTAATATGTTATACATAGCATATAGAACTCATTACCATATCCAACAGAGTTTTTACCAATAACTAAAACCAAAATTGCCGGAAATCTCTATTGCTCTATCAAAGGAAAGAAGTATTCATCCAGTTTTTAGAACAAAATAAACTGTGTGGGAATGTCCACTAGCTTATACTTTCTCCCATTTTTTATCCTCATTTTCCTTTCTGACTTTATTTTCTTGTTTTCTCTATTTTCACAGATTGTCTATAACTGCTCTTTTAATTCACTTTCAAACATTAAAAATATATATAAAATATATATTCTTTGGGGGAAAAAAAAATGCTTCAAAGATGTGCTCAAATGTCTCACTGAAGACTATATATATCACAAATTCCTTCCACAGATTGAAATATTAAGCTCAAAATTTAAACAACATAAATTGGAAATTCACTAGTCATCTGAAAAATTGGTACTTATCCAGACAGTCATTAGGACACAATTTGACAATCATTTATTTAAACCTATATAATAGATACTAAATACATTTGCAGAAAATTGCTGGCAGCAAGGAAGTCTTTAGGTAGCGGTTAGTGTTCTATTTTTAGGGCAATGTTTCTAGTACAAAGATAAAATTTGATATTTAACATCCAATATTTTATACGGATTATTTTAATAGACTTCTAGATAATTACTAAATTGATCATCATAGCTGATGTGCCTACTGGTATTTAAGATACCCTTGGGGCCTGCTATATCCAGAAAAATTCTGCCTGGAAAAAGAGGTTGGAGAGAGGTTTGTTCTGTACACCATTGCCTGACACCTTAAATCTGTGCAACAGAATTCCGATCTCATCCTTTTGTAATAATTAATATACTGCTCATTATAAGAGAAATAAGTATTAAAGAGGTGATTCAGCTTCCCATTAAGACAGATTGATTTTATGAGAAACTTTCTAGACCACATTGACTGTGTTGACTACATCTCAGCTATTATGAGAGTTCAAACATATATCTCCCATTAAGATAACTTCAATGTATGTAGCACTGAAAAGACTGAATATGGTCTTTTTTAAAGCAATTCAAAGAAAATAAGCTCTTCAAGTGTATGATTAATCCTAAGATATCTAAAACACAACTCATTTATCTAGAGACATTGAAATTTATCATGGTAGCTCTTTTGCCACTAACTTCTGGTTCACAAGAGCACTGTTCCTCCTCAAATCCTCTCTCAGACCCACAGGCTACATGAGGATAACTGTGGCCTAGGGAGTCTTAGATTTTGCTTATGACCTTTGTTTAGGCAAATCCATTGTACTTCTAAAATTAGAATTAGGATATATCTGAAGCTTCTGAAAGCATGTATTTCTCTTCACTGGCATGAAACGAGGCTATGTTAGGTCAGACATAATTGTGAAAAATCAAATGTCTGACATTTGTGAGAGGACTGCTATTTTGAAAGCAAAAGACAAGACAAGACTAGAAGATGTTATGGTACTTTATTCATGCTGCATGTAAATTTGTTGTATATATTTCAAAATTATGAGAAAATAAAACTTTAAAATTTCACATGAAATTTAAAGAGTAAAGATAAGGTTAAGATTAATCAATTTTATTATATTTAAAATTGTTATGAATAATTTTTTTTTGTGTTGGTTTTGTTATTTATCAAATGCATTACATTTTTATAACATCTAATAGATTTCTGGGGGATCACTGAAAGTATGGTGGTGCCAAGTACGTTTTAAGATGATGACTGGACCATGCATTTTGCCTTTAAAGAATAGCCATCATTTTTTCAGAACAAGTAACACTATACATGAATGACAAAAATGTCGTGGAAATGCAGAGACACTGAAGGCAGTGATAAAGAAGACAGGTGGGTCTCCAAGTCTCAGTTAATGTCTGACGTAATATGTATATAGAATTCAAAAATTGGTCATTATCAATATTAATACAAAGAAATTATAACTGATGAAGCCTTGACAGAATACATACAGGATGGCAGGAAGAGCAGTGGAACTGCGTCATATGCTTATTATCAGAGATATCTGAGGGAACCCAGCTATAGTCCTGTTACCACTGTTTTCTATTTACTAGCTATAATCATTTATCTCTTTGCATGGAGAAAGCTATGTGAGGTATATTGGCTCCTTATACAGAGGAAAGGGAGTCAAGTATTCTTAATCACTCTTTAAATGGTGTAAGATACCTAAATACCCATTTTCACTGTTCTGAATTACCCAGTAACTCCAATGCTCTCATGGCACTTAGCTCTGGTATCTGAACCTGACTTCTAATTGTTAATCTTTTGCTGCCAGTCTGGTGACATACAGGCAATCACAAAGCAGCATAAACTGTGAGGATGCCAAATCTGAAAAACTGTTGCAGTTATCTCTTTCTAGAATTTGGGAATTTGAATGGTGAAGAAGACTTGGAAAAATAAAATTCTAGAAATTCAGACTAGTACAGCTGCTGCTGCTGTAAAGTGAGGAAAAGTACATGGAATGTAAAAGAGGATGGTGAGTTAGTTTCACTGACAGGACATTCAAGCTGATTTCCAATTGTTCTGCCCTAAATAAATATACTGATGCTGCAGGAAGGACTTTACAATGATTTCCATGTCTCACACTTGGGTTTGTCACCCATACACATCAGCTGAATGATGGAAATAAAACTAATTAAAATCCTGCCCCTTTTCACAGTACAAAAAGACTTCAAATAACCATTACAGTCTTAAGCCAAAATAATTATAAAATGCAAATCTGTATCAGATATATTGGTATATTGTAGTTATATTAATGTTTATAGCAAATAGAAACTTAATTTCAAAATCACATGTTCATTTATATTAGCAGTACTTATCAAAAAGAATACCTTTCATGTGCACGTCCTAGCTTTCAAACTTTTCAAGCCTTACAACCCTAACATTATCATGCTTCCTGCAGATTTCTGCTCCTATTGTATTAACATAGGGTTGAAAAGGACTTCATGGATTACTGAGTCTTGTCCCCTGCTGTGTATATAATCCTGAGCCCACTGAAGTCCGTGGGAGTTTTAGCTTTTGCTTCAACAGTAGCATGATTAGGCCTAGAGTCACTCAAAAATATCCAAGTTAAAGTTGTATTTTTACACATTTTCCTAATGACTTGTTGAAGATAATATTAAAACATCTTAAATTCCAAATGTGATTGGTTCAGCGTAGTCGCAATTTGTTTTTAAATTCCTTGTTCAATGAAGAAAATCTTAAAATAACACTAAAGAATTTATTCTGGTTTATGTCTAGTCATGGAAGGTCAAAGAACAGTGAGCTTAGATGTCTCAAGCAAAGGGCAGGCTAGAGGCAAATTTAAGCTGATTTAACTGTTCACCATCATAATGATCCAGGGAATTGGAGTAACAACAGTTACAGATTATATTCATATTCATATGTATTCAGCTTATATTCATAGGGGACACAAATGTCTACTGGCCCTGAAGACCTGTACTTATTTATTTTTTTTTAGTTAGGTTAAAAACTAAAGATGAGTCAACTGGATTAATCTTCTAGATCCACACATACATAGAGTGAAGTTAATATACCTTGGATGCGATCAAATTTTTGAGCTATGTTATGAGAGAAGGGCAGAAAGGTGGACTGAAAACACTTGTTACAATACAAAACGTTCTGAAACAGTTATTATTTCCCAGTTTATTTAACACTGTAAAATTTATTTGAGCCAACAAAAGTTATCTGAAGTTAATTGTCTAGTCAAAGGCAGTAATGTTTCCTTTATAAGATCAACAGAGAGAAGTGGAGCACTTGCAATTCAACATAAGCACCTGACTGCAATGATTCTTCCTATGAGAGAAAAAACCCCTGAAGCATCAGGTTCCAATCATAATGGGCTTTTTGTTTTTGGTTTTTTTTTAGAAGAAGTAAAAATAGTAGAACTGATTAAATATATTAACTTATAGGGTTACTTTAACTATGATTTTAAATTATGCTAGTATACTACAGGACATCTTTAACACCTAACATCTTTAAAGATTTTACAAAGAAACTGGGATAAATTCCAAACATATCTGTGTCATAATTTCCCAAAACAGAAAAGAAAGTAGAAATATGGGTGGTTGAGATGTCTTTAATACTAGAAAAGCTGAAAATTAATTTCCACTAATTAGATCTTAAAGCCAGTAGGAAAAATGATTTATTACAATTTGTGAATCAGTAGTTTATGGAGAGACTTCAGCAGCTTTGAATTACAAGCAGACTTAAGAGAAGTGCCACTAAGATTTAATATACAAAAAGTTTTTCACTGATACACATTCACATTCTTCTAATCTCATAAAAAAAATGGTCCTTGAATTATATGAAGTTTTCTGCAATGAAATTTTCTACATTAGTGTATTCATGTAAAACAATTGTGAAGATTAACATGCAAACATATAATGCAATTGTTATTATAGTCATATGTTCCAATATATACTCCTCAAATTTCTAGTCATTATACTTCCCTGCTTGTTGCTTGCAAATATTTGTTTTTAAAATCAATCAAACGTTGCTGTCCTTTTCTGTTTAGAATCCATAAACTCACGTTTGTTCTCTTATTCTATGAATTTTGCCTCTTTTCCAGGCATGTGCAATGACTTCAGGCTTAGTTTCTTAAAGTCACTCACAGCTGAATGCTGGGTTACCTGATCCGGGGTTTTGTTTTTGCTTTCTTTTGTTGAAATAAACACTACAAAAAGTTGAAGATGATACAGCCCCTCTGGGAGCAACCTGTGAATAAAAGCAGTAAGAATTTAGATACAAACTCATCTTCTACACTGGATGATTCCATAGTATAGCTTAGTAAGTTGGGAAGAAGGCTACTATAAGAGTGTACAGTGAGTGTACAAAGAAAAGAAAAAAGAAAAAAAAAATCCAAACAAACACAAAGTTCAAGCAGTTACTGAAACAACAAAACAAAAAAAATCTCATGTTTTCTCATATCCCTTTACTAATCAATTTTCAATTACAGGGTAAGTTCTTTAAATATTTTTTTTTATTGAAAAAATAAGATAAGTTTTTCTGTGGTTAATCATCATAAAGGTTATTTTTAATGGTGAAAATGTAATGCTGTTCAAAAGAATTAAATATTTCACAATGAAAATATTGGCATAACTAAAGGTAAAGGTTTTCTGATTTCTGTAGCTAGATGCAACCTGGTGCATGATTTTTTTTTGTCTGTTCACATTAAATTTCAAATGCTTGCTTCAAATCAGTAACATGTAACATAAAACTTAAAATTCAAATTTATACCTGTTAATATCTATGGGGACTCTTATAAACCAATCAAATTTTTATATTTTGTGTTTATTTAAAAATCTGCTGTATAGCTGAGTACAAGGAGAACAAGATAAAAATCAGAAACTATTTATCTGAAGTTCCAGTTAATAAGTCATCTATTCCTGGGTCATTTTGAGACAGATATTCTGTTGTTTCTTTTCCACAATACTGCAGTCCTGGAGGCAAAGATAAACCCAACAGGACTGAAAATAACGTTGCAAATACATATACCACAGGATGAAAACAAAACCAAACAGAACCAGGAACTGACCTTCAATAAAGACGTTAGTCTATTAAAGATAGCAGTTTATAAAAGCCTTTCTTTTGCACTGGGATTTGACTTCCATACAATACTTTTATCTATCTGAGTTCCTTGCTACTATTGCCCTTCATATTTGACATTAAAAGAACTTTTAGAAGTGTTTCTGAACTACAATAATAAGTTGTGAATTGGAAATAAATTATATTGAAGAAGTTTTATTTAAATGTGTGATCTTGTCTCTCCTAATCACATTTCCATTTTGTGAAGCTATTGGATCTGATGGCAATAACTTTATATCTTTAAACTCCTAACTGTTAAATATTTTTGGATTTTTTTTTTATTATTTTTATAGCACGTTTTCACCTAGAGTTATTTTCAAAACGTGGATACTGGTTAATTTTTGTTTTGTCTTCCTCAGATACATGTCACACGACACTCTATACAAACAATGAGCTAATCTGAAAATGGATCATAACAGAAGATGGTGAAATTTAGACAGCAGAGACATGAAATCAGCCCCTGCTGGGTGATACAATCCACACAACCCGGTTGATACAGAGGCTCTCCATAAGTCTCTTCGGGAGACTCAGAGATCTGAAAAAAAAGGGCTTAGCAGAAGATAGAACTATCTTGATGTCACTTAAGTCCTAAACCCTTCAAATCTATTTAGTAATATGTCTTATTATTACACATTAAAATGTAAGCAAAATTAGACTTCTTTTGTCATTAAATACAGACCTCATTTCCACCAGTTCCTTTTATTTATTTTTCTTTCTGCGCCTAAATTATATGCTGTAACAATTTTTGGTTAGAACACTTGCCCAAAATTATGTTCAAATTAGAACTTTTCCTATGAGAGAGAAATATATTTATACACTTATATACTTTTTTAGTGCATCACGAAATACTTTTCAATACTTCAAGCATTCCTGGCATTTCTTTTGCTGTCTAATAATGATTGAACTTTTGCAATAATGACTTAATTCTTTAACACAAATCTTTGTGAGAAAATTTTTTTTAGTTGTAAGTTCTGCAGGTGTTGTCACTCTAATGTGAACGCTATCAGAAGATTGCATCATGTTTGGTTTTTTGATATATTTTTTTTTTTTTTTTAGGTGCTCAATGTCCTGTTGCTCTTATGTTTTCTCCAGACCTTTGTATTTTTGTCCTGGGTTACACAAAGACTCTTGTATCCAACTTTACTTTTTTCTTTTCTCCAAATATGCTTAGTAATTTAGACTGTGGGGAGGGACTTAAGGGTGGTACTCTATTATCCTAGGAGAAGAATGTGTCCACCAGTGTGAAAAGACTGAAAGATTGATGACTCAGAGGGCATGTACACCTGCTACCTCAGGCTATGGACTTTGTATTGTCCCAATAAAAGACCACACTCAGACTTCACTCAGGAGATCAAGGGTCTCCTTTCCTCACTCCATGGGACTTCTACCACCCAGGCCTCTACCACCACCTTGGCGGATCAGAACCACAACCATCATCCAAGTCGCAGCAACCAGGTCTCAGCGCTGGATCCAATGGGTGTCTTGTGGGTCCCAGGGCTCCCAGTCACAGCCCTGCTCCAACTGCCTGTGCCAGCACTGCAGCTTCACTCCAACACTGACCCTCCAAACCATTCCTGCCAGGTTTTAATGGAGATGGGGGGAGGTCATCTGCCATCTAATTTTGGTCCAGTGGGTGGGAGCCTGGAAATTTTTCAGGTTAGCTTAGTCCAGTTTTATCAGAATTGTTTAGCATTCATCTTGATAAAGAGCCTTTTTTTCCACTTCCAGGCTCATTTGATGTCTCTCTGTCTCTCTCTCTTGCTCCATATCAGAGAAAACCAGTGGTATTGAATCAGAAGAAGGAGACATCCATTCAAGGTCTCTGCTGCTCCAAATTGTCTCAAACTGAGACAACTCTGCGCTTACGGAATCTTAGAATAATTTAGAATCTGTGGTATTTGTATTACCTTTAAGCTACTTAGTTTGCACTAACATATGCCAGTGGGAGAGCATTGTATGATATAGATAGGGGACCTCAAGAAGGGAACTAAAGCAACCAGCAGTTGTGCAGAAACTAAGACACTATCACTCATACTATTTAGCATATCTTGATTTAAGTCATTAATACAGACATATGTTGGAAAATCTCCACAGACCAGAAAGCATTCCTGATTGAACATCTAGATTTCTTTAAAAAGCACTGTGTTAACGGAGTATTTATGAGACACTCAGATTCAATACATCACACTTCTTTAGAAGATTCAAGCTTCCTTTTCTTGCATAAGAAATGTTAAAATCATCAAGCTCTAGGTGTGGTTAAATTTAAAATAATGTTAGTTGTTTCCAGAGTATTCAGACATACCACCTAAGGAGCTACTTCAGGAATGTCATATGTATGCACACTGACAAATGGAAAAGAACTAGGAACTCAACGTCCTCTTATTTTCTGCCCTTATTAATTGTTAGGTCACTATCTACAACTGGCTGTTTCTAAGACAAACCTATAAGGAGCACATGTGGATGTGAGCTAGTCAATGTCATTTGGCTTCAGATTCTTTTTTATTTGCTAGCATTAAGCCAGGTCAAGTACAACCAAATCATGAAACACAGACACACTGTTGCACAGAATCTGAATGAAGATTTGCACAGATAGGGAATACGTTACTTATACATATATTAAAGTAGGATTAATAATCCCTTTCCACTTGGAGCTTTCATTTGCAGCAGAGCCCCTAGCAGAATAGACCATATACAATTTCTGGATTTTTTAGAGGTGGAAAGGACGAGCCATAAACAAGAAAAATTAGTTACCTCAGATTACCTATTGCACTCATGGCAACAACTGTCTTGTTGGGGGAAAAAAAAAAAAAAGGAAAAAAAAAGAAAGAAAGAAAAAAAAAAAAGTAGAAAAAAGATGCCCTGCAATACTCATAAGATTTCAAGTATCTGAGATTTGAATATGTTGTTTACAAACTATGAACAACTGAGACGCACATTCACAAAAAGAAACACAGGAAGCTTTGTGGAAGCTGAGTTAAAAGTTCACAGTACATAGCAGCACCTGATTTTTAGATGTCCTGCTATTTACAAGAACCCACAGTCCCAAATTACCTAGGATACTCTTACACTCATGCTGGGGAAAGATTAAGTGCCCAAGAATGAGAGTCAAAACTAGCAGTTGAGTGGGAGTCACATACAGTAGATTATAGTGTAAATCACAAACCATTCTCTCTTCTAGGCTCAATTATGTTACTGTAAGAACGCACTTATCTTCAATCAGGATCAACAACAGAGTTTATGTAGTCTGTGCCTGTCTAGGCATAATGGTAAAAATGAAAGCTCTCTGAATATACAGAAGCTGAGAAAGGAAAGGTGTTTGCCATTTAATATCTTGTCTTCATTTCATATGCAACTGCCTACAGGGACAATTAATCAGGATTTAAATGCCTTATTTCTTTGCAAACCAAGTACTTATTGTGTGATATCTGAACACCAATGAAGAAAATAAAGTGCAGAAGTGCACTATAAAATCAAACAGTCTCGAGCATTAATGTTTTAATTGCACAATTATGATCTATGAGATGGAACACAGTCATTTCTCTGACACCTGTTTCAACTCCACATGATTTCAGTTCTGCAGGTGAAGCAAAAGCTGCTCACTTTCCTATCTGATTCCATAAAGGGTTTCTCACAAAAATGGCTGATATATACATATGCATATATACATACATGTGTATATAATATTTTATAAAAAACCCAAACATAAAGACATTTTGTTACCAGGCTGAGAAATGTTGTAAGATTTGTAGTAGAGTCTCTTGCAGGATTCTGAGGCCAATAACAAAAGGAAGTATGGATAAAATGCCTAACCTTATGTCTTGCAAAACACAAATAAATGTCCCTTTCAGAGGGATCCAGAATAGTGTCTAGGCAGAGTATCTTTTCATAAACAAATATCAGATGCTAAGTCATCAAGCAAACATATCCAAGATTTATTTTTTGCACCCCATACACTTTATTTTAATCTTGGGATAATGAACATTTAAAAAAAAATAGCCACTGGGAAAAAATCAGTATTTTATCCATAAGACATATTTAATACAGCAAAAAATACTTTTGATAAACTTGCCAGTTAAAATTGCAGTGGTAATTTTAAAATCATAAATGTGCCCCTCTACTGAATGTATGCCTTGGCATGGGTGAAACACAGTGCAATAAAACGTGATGTAATGACATCACTACCTCTCCCCTCTTCCTCTCTGCCTTTCCTTTTTTTTTCTTTAATTTAAAACACACAGCACTCCCACAGAAATATGAAAGAGATGTGTTCCGTTTGTTACTGAAACACTTTTACAAGATGTGAAATATGAAAAATGTCACTGATTTGTACAGGAGGAAAATATTTACATTGAGTTGGAGAGTAGATCTTTCTTCAGGAGTATAAACTTTATCAAAGCAGGACTTGGTTGCTGCCTGAGGTTAAACCATGACACAGCACTAATTATCTATCTTGTAGTATGAAGTCACAGAATCATAGAATCACAGAATTGGTCAATTTGGAACAGACCACACAGTGGGTTATCTAATCCAATGTCCCTGTTCAAGCGGAGTCATCCTAGAGCACATTGCACAAGATTGTATCCCAAAGGTTCTGGAATAACTCCAGTGAGGGAGAAGCAACAATCTGTTGGTTGGGCAATCTGTTCCCATGTTCAGTCACTTGCCTGGCAGAGAAATTCTTCCTCATATTCAGGTGGAACTTCCTGTGCATCAGTTTCTGCCCATTGCTTCTCATCCTACTGCTTGGCACCACCAAGAAGAGCTTGATCCTTCCCCTTAGCACCCTCCCTTTAAATACTTGTATACATTTATTAAGTCCTCTCACAGTCATCTCTTCTCAAGGCTGGACAGGCCCATGTCCCTCAGCCTTTCCTCATAAGACAGATGCTCCAGTCCCTTGATCATCTTTGGTGCCTTCTGATGGACCTGCTCGAGGGGTTCCATGTCCCTCTTGTGCTGAGGAGCCCAGAACTGGACACAGCACTCCAGATGTGGGCTCACTGAGTAGAGGGGCAGGATCACCTTCCTCAACCTGCTGTCACAATGCTCTTCTTAATGCACTCCAGGATACTATTTGCCTTCTCAGCCACAAGGGCACATTGCTGGCTCACATCCACTGCCAGGTCCTTCTCTGCAGAGTTGCTTTACAGCAAATTGGCCCCCATTCTCTATTCATGCACGGGGTTATTCCTCCCTAGATGCATTTGCCCTTGTTGAATTTCAGACTGTTCTTCTCTGCCCATCTCTCCAACCTCTCAAGGTTCTTCTGAAGGTCTGCACAACCCTCTGGGGTATTTCCCACTCTTCCCAGCTTTATGTTGTCAGTGAACTTGCTGAGGAGGCATCTACCCCTTTATCCAAGCCATTGTTGGATAAATTAAAGAATACTGGGCCCAATATGGAACCACTAGTGACAGGCCTTCAATTAGACCCTGTACTATGGGTTGCAATCCTTTGGAATCTGCTGTTCAACCAAGTCTCAATACATCTCAATGTCCACGTATCCAATCTACACTTTATGAGTTTGTCTACAAGGATATTGTGAGAGACAGTGTCAAAAGCCTTGCTGAAATTGAGTTAGACAATATCCACTGCCGTCTTCTCATCCATTCAGGTAGTTGCTTCATCTTAGAAGGAAATCAGGTCAGTCAAACATGACCTACCTTTAGTGTATCCACGCTGACTTCTTCTGGTCACCTTTTTGTCATGTGGACAGAGATGGCCTTCAGAATAAGGCACTCCATGACCTTTCCAGAGATTGAGGTGAATTTGAGTCAACAATCTAGAAGGTATCAGACGAACAGGATGGGATTTTAGTGCAGGATTACAAACTAAAGCTAAAAAGCATTGGAATTAAGAAAGAGAAGGGAAACAGGAAAATTTTCATGTCAATAATCCCACAGACAAACCAACAAAACCAAAACCAAATAAAAATTTCAACCAAAAACCACCCTCTTAACAAAAGCAGAATAACACTGTACCAATGCAGTACAGTGAAGATAACAGATTGCCTAAACACTACCACCAAAGCTTCAGGTTGCTGCAAGAAAGAAGGCAGACTAAAACTACAACTACCTTAAGCAATATTAAAGCCCTTGATCCTGTGCAGGACTCTATAGTTCCTATTTTGATCTTCATAAACAAAGCCTCAATATCCCACTGAGGCAGTCGATGTTTTTTGCATGAAAACCTGCAGGAATATTTAACTTTGGGCATGAAACCATTTTGTCATTTGCCTAGTTCCATCTGTTAATTCTCCAAGTCTTAAGAAAATACAGACCAGATAGCAAAGTCAATAACTAAGATTTTAGACAGTGATTTCTTTGAATTATCAAACTGAAGCCAGAAAAAAAGGTGGGCATGCTGAAATATTTTTCATGTACATTTTTTGAAAGAGAAATCATAAATCAACAAATTAAAACCTAGTTAATCTTTTGGAAATTTAAAAAATATATTTAAAATTAGATAATTACATAATAAATAGTCTTCCTCTCTCTTTCTCTCTCTCTATATATCTCAGTACTTTTAAAATAAAAATATCTCAGGATAGGCAGAAAGGAGATGGAGAAATGTATGGACAGCATAGAAGCAAAATATGCTTCTGTATCTTAGCAGATCTTTTCTCTTGTGTTTCATTATAGTTATTTCAACAGCAGGGGAAATGAAGACTTGCACTGTGTTATTAATCCATAAAGAAAGAAACAGGAGGAAGGTGTTTTCTTGCTCCTTTTCATATTAAAGTGTAATGTTTCAGACTACCAAACTTTTTTTTTTAATTCTAATGGATTTTCTTTCCCTGTAAACAAATGGAATATCTCATTTGCTCAGACAGATCTGTGATGATGCACATACAGCTCTATGTATTTATTGTGGGTTTGTTTGCAACTGAATGTAGTAGCTAAAGCCAATAAACCAGATGCCAGAATGTTTTATGGCATCGTCTTGGGGAGTCAGAGAAAAAGATCAGCACAAAGGGATGCCCCACACCGTTGCCTGCCTGTTTCAGCTACCACTTTGAATTCTTGCCACATCTCTGATTTATAATTACATTCCCTACCCTTAAAAGTGGTTAAGCAGGAAATTGTTTTGGCTGGAATTATACAGGCACATGGTTCTTTCACAATCTCAGAGACCACATCTGGATGATCTGAGTCATATTATTTAGAGATCTTAGTGGCTGTAAGAGCTTTTCTGAAGAGAGAGGAGGGTACAGTGGTCCATTCCTTTATCTGGATATGGCTTAATATTTTGGATTGTGCCATAATGACACAATGCATTTGGATTTTTTTTTTTACATGATACTAACGTTAGTATAAGGCTATTTCTTCAGCTTTAGTGAAGATGGGATTTCTCACTCCACGGTATTTTTATCTCATCTACTTTTATTTATGATATAAGCATCAGTCTTGCTGTTGCCATAGGCAAAATGGATTAGAAGCAAAAAGCAGCAACAAAGCACACACACATGCAGCTTCATTTGCAGAGTTCCAGCAAGAGCATATCTGTGTTCGTTTGCTTCAGCCAAATTCCTTGTCTCCCAGGATTTGTTTCCAGTTATGGTGTTGCTAGCTCATAACACTACCTTAAATACATTAAAACCTAGTTGTAATATTGCATATTTGGTTTGTCACTCAGACGTGAGTTGAGGGGCTCAAGTGCATGGATTGTCTCTAGGTATATTTGTTGTATTAATACACCCAAAGTTGTTTCATTATGCATTTTAGTTCCTAGTACTGGAAAGGAACGACACTTATGTATACAGCAGTGATATATTCTAGTCAGCATTGTTTAAATTAGGTGCAGAAACCCTGGGGATTAAAAAATAAAAAAAGTTTAGAAAGAGGGTCCTTGGATCATGTTAACTGCTCACTTAAACTCTATATTTAAGACTGTTTTATTTGAAAAAAAGAAAATAATGGCAGTGGAAGGAAAATAAAACAGATGTTAAAACACAAATAGTAACCCAGAGATAAGGGTCAAATTTATTACACATTTATTTTTTTTAAATACAGAAAATTCATTTGGACTACAACATGAAATAACCATCAGGTTCTTACTGTAATTTTATTTCAAAGTTTACAGTATTCAAACACGAGGAATCTAAGATTGTAGTACTCTCAAATACCAATATTTTTTTTCCAAATAAATATATAAAAAATTTTCAAATCAAACTTCTCAAATCCTAGTGTTAAATCTTTTGCATAGGTAGCTTATGAGGTTAGGTGTTACATAGCTGATGTCATCAGTTTATTAGATGAGGTTATTGGGAAAGCTATTTGTCAGTAAATATTTTGGAATAGCTTTCTTTTAAATCCTGCATCCACAACTCCACTCAGGACACTAATGTCTGTAGACACTGTCAGTGATGCAGTCTGGTGCAGAAAGGTTGTCCACTATCATAATTTAGAGCAAAATTTTTCTTACGCCACAAAATTCTCATATTTCTTACTCATCCCCACAGTGCCATGTTCATTGTAAACAGGTGTATCCAAGCTTTTCTGCTTCTTCTCAGATAAAAAAAACCCTGAGCTTTTATAAATAGAAAATATTTTTGGATGTATATTTTTAGAAATCTACCAACATAGATTATGTGGAGGGAAGGTTGTTGTCCATGAGCAAAAATTAGGACGCAGTGATTATGTGGATGATTATGATTACATGTATTGCTGATACAGTATCTAAATATTGCCAGTGCGGTATCTAATTAACAATTATGTCTTCTATTACAATTGATTATAGTATCATCAGATCTTGGTCCCTCCTGTTGAGACATGAGCTGCAGTGAGACCCCCTTGCTTTCTAAACTTCTCAGAGGATCCTAGGTACAGCAAGGTCCACTTAGTCTCAGATTTGGTCAGTGATCCTTATGTCTAACGAGTTATATTATAAGCAGGTTCAGCTAGGAAAAAAATTTACTGCTTTGGCCTTGCAGAATTTACAATTACAAAGCAGTAAAACACCTGTGTAGCTATTTTAGGATTTTATCTCTGTATTTGACCAGATCTTACTGCTTTTGCTCCCCAACAAAAAGTGAGTGTCCCTGCCTTTGGGCTGGTCATAACCTGCAGGCATCCCTCTGGGAGTGGGGATCCACCCAAAAGCTGCCTTCAGCCTCGGTAGAAGGTTGAAGTTGGCTACTAAAATAAATACCAGATGTAGTTTTAGTGAGAACTTCTGTATTGTTTGAAAATTAAGAATCTATGTTTTCTAGAAGATCCAGGCAAGGCTAGAAGACATTTCAAACTAACTTTGTGCCTGAAAGATCTGAATTTTCAGATGAACAAAGCACTTATTAAAAATACCATGGAAGTCTCTATTAATTCTGAATATCATAACTTTGGTTGGAACTTAATTAAGTTTCACTGACTCATCTACCTGATAATTTTCCTTTTCCTAGAATGTAAAGGCTGTAAAGATGTTGCAATTGTTGTTATAATATGTGATTGGTAGTGGATCAAGGGTTGGACCTGATGATCTCGGAGGTCTCTTCCAACCCAGTTAATTCTATGATTCTTTGCTTGTTCAATCAGTTCACTTATATATGCAAGGTGATTTGCTTCCTGCAAATGAGAATTATTAGAAATTACAATTATTTATTGGTCCCTAATATTTTACAACTGTTCACTCAGACAACAGCAGTTATTATTGCATGAGATAATTCACTTGGCTAGTGGGTATCTAACCCTTACTATTCCAGACAATTATTGAGCAATGGTACCTGACATAAAGATGACTAGAGAGCAGAATCCACGACCAAAACTCATAACTTAACAAATATGGAGAAGAGTATTCAATAAATTCTATTTTTGACCATCATTATAATAGATCAGAGAGTTAAATTTAAATACGATGTTTTCAAAACTCATTCTTATCAAAGATTGACAAGTAAATCTTGCAGTAACTAAAGATATGTTTCTCTCACAATATCAGATTCATTTTTAGCATCATATTTGTAGAAAGCTACAATAGTTAAATTTATAACTCCCTTCTGTGTCATCTGGAAATTGGTTCAGCTAATTTAAGCAGTACAGAGAAAACAGAAGTCATGTCTCAAAGGGCACTTACTTTATCTGTGGATCAACTGATATATTTTATGATTTTATGAGAATGATACCATGAGAAGAAAAGCCAATACAAATTAGTCCAAACTTAGAAATGACACTATTATTAACCAATTAACATTCCTAAATAACAGAAACATGCTGCTATGAATTTGCAGAAGAAGAAGAAAAAAAAGTGATAGAAAACTCCAAGTGATGTTTATAAAAAAGGAATTTTGGTTATACTTTTAAGCTCCAGGCAGTTTTATTTGAAATGTCTGCTGTGTTCTGTGTTCATACTTGCAAAGCTATGGAAGTATATATAACAACTATAACTCTTTTTAAGTCCAGTCAGTTTTTTTGTTCGAGTTTGGAGAGTTTATTTTGTCTATTTACTTTGCTGCTTTTTTTTTTTAATTATTTTCTGTTTACTTTGGAAGCTCTTCTCTATCAACAAGGATAAAAATCCTTTTTTTGATGTGTGAAGACAATATCTTTGGTTTTCAATTTTTTTGTATAAGTTCATATTTTGTTGTTGCAGAATAGAATATGTGCTGAATTTTCAAAAGTATACTGTAAAAAAAGTTTAGTGATGGTACTTTGCTATAAGCTGGAGGACTGCATTAAATGTATACTTCTTGTACGTGAGGAGGTAACCTCTTCTCCCAGGCAACTAGTGATATGACAAGGAGAAAATGCAAGTTGCATCAGGCTAAGTTCAGGTTGAATATTAGGAAAAATTTCTTCACTGAGAGAGTGGCTAAGTATTGGAACAGCTTCCCCAGGGAAGTAGTGGAAGAAGTTTTAACAAAATGAGTGGACATGGCACTTTGCAATACAGTTTAATGGGCAGGGTGACAAGTCAAAGCTTGGACTTGATCATCTTACAGGTCTTTTCCAACCTTAATGATTCCATACTTCTACTAAGTCCTGTATCTGCATTTGTGAATGCAAGAATAGCCACCCATTATTAGCAAACAAATTTTCTCAGCTTGGACATAATTAAGTGTCATTTAAGTGTTGCTAGAACCCAGCAATAACAAACATCATAAATGTTGAGCACTTTTAGGACCTTGAAGTCATGGTGGTAAAATCTAGAGTATTTCTGCCTCTGAGAAATGTAGCAATGTGTAAGTTTGAGGCACTTGGTCTAGATGACGTTAGCACATTATACTGTTGATGAAGTTCATTATAAACAGCCTGAATAATAACCTCTTGTATGTCAAAGTACTCCTTAGAGTGGAAAAAAAAAAAAGTGTTTTCTCTTTACTTTTGATATAAGCTTGTGTAATCCACCACACTTACAAAATTATGAATTCTCTGGAACACAGACAGTAAGACTTTGCATTACTGGAAAACTGCTGCAGGCATACTTTCTGAAATATGAAGGACAGAGTCATCTTGATGCCTGCCTTTGATACATCCAAAAATCAGTTCTTAAATTTCAAGTAAAAAATGCATGTAGATTACTTACACTCCTATCTCAAAATACAATGCAATATCTGAATTACCAATTTTTCATTGAGTGAAAGTGTTATAACCCTGGCACAGAGCCCAGCTTGATTTTCTTTAGGTACTATTTTCTGTTGCATGTTTGAATGATTCAAAAGAACGAAGTAAACTTGATTGCTAAATAATTTACAGATGACTGAATCATCTTTAAAAACAATTTTATCACCTGCAACTTGAATGCTGAGGCATGTTATTTGTTCAAATGCAGCTTATTACATTATATCTCTCATGGGTGTCTGAAAACTAAACCTGTTTGTCAGTTGGGATTCTAAATGACCTTACATAAAGGAAAAATGGTAATTTTAATGTTCTTTTTTTTGTTGTTTTTTTTTTTTTCAATTGAATAATCACTACTATCTAGCTTCATGTTGTGTGAGCTGTGGTATCCCAGCATCGGAGCAGCCAGGTCACTAGGGACTCTTTGAACTGATGGTTTAAATCTTTTCACATGTCTTGCAGTTTGGGCATCTCTGACCTTGCCCCTTTCTCTTGTTCTGAGGGCCCTGCTTCCTCTTCATTCCTCACCGTGCAAACCTATTTGGTCTTAGATTTCTCCTTCTGTGACTCCTACTGGCACAGCTTGTTCCTCTGATTCAGCTGCAGTTTGAGTAGCCACAGTGCCTGTTGGTCTGCTTTCCCCCTCCTCCCCTGAGGGTGCTGTCAGTATTGAACTGTGTCCAGTAACGAGTAGCCAGGGCCCAGAACACTGCAATAAATCGCTCCTCTCCGAAATTGCCATAGCATTCTCCTTGGAAATATTCTGTTACTTTACCACGGTCCTGTACTTGCTTAGGAGTGAATTGCCAAACCACTGGAGCAAAGAATTTCCCCCCCAAATTGCCCATTTTTTCCCACATTCCATGCCACTCATGACTATCCACTTTCAGGGCAGATCTCTGAATGACCTTCCTAGAAATCTCTTTTGTAACCCTTGTGGGCTACACTGAAGAGATCTGGCAGAGTTAGCAACAAGAACATGCTTTCCTTAACATCCAAAGGGAATTTAAAATTCTCAAAGGTATTGTAACAGGCCTGAAGGAGGAAAAGGGCTGAATGGATGGAAAATATCATCTTCCCCTGTTCCTCCCACAGACTGGCTGCAACTATTAATAAATTCACAGAGGTAACAGCCCAGGCCAGGGCAGAAGAGCAACACTGAATACACATCACAAATGACCCTCATTACCCTTGATGTCATCATGTCATAAACTGATATCACACAGTACATCAACAAAGCAGTCAGTTCAGTTCATTGGGCATGATGCTACTAATGCCAAGATTGCGGATTGTAATCCCTCTTGGTCATCCTTGTGGGTCCTTTCCAGCTCAGAATATTCGGTGATCTGTGACTCATGGGAAGGGAGCACCACCCAGTCTGGACAGGGGTTAGGATTACCCAGGGACACTACCAACACAGTGAGACTGCCTGTCACAGTCTTTTCTTCCACAGTCTCTCCTCCCTGTGACACATATTCATGTTTCCTTTATTTTCTTTTCCAGTTGACTGGTGTTTGGTTTGGTTTTTTTTCTTTGTTTTCTGAACATTCACTAGGTCATTCCCCAGTCATTGTCTGCTTAAGCCATCTGATTAACAATACCATTTTTTCTGGAAACTACTCTTTCAGGCATTTTACTCACATACAATGTTCTCACTTCTGTTACTATCTTAACAGGTATTGTTTGCTGGGTCATTTCTTTATCATTTACAAGAAGGAGGCAGATCTCAAACCCATATTGAGGAAAAGCAGATTGGGGGATTAAAAGAACTACATGCTGGAGTGCTACACCTCAGTCACAACAAGATCATGTAGCAATTTCTCCTGAAAGTCACTTCCATGCACATGAAGATGATTAGGACCATCCAGCATGGATTTATTTTTAATGTCAAAATATTTTATCTCAACAAGCATATAGCTATAATTATAGCTAATAAAAATGACAAAAATATTTCATGCTGTAGAATGAATTTGTTCAAAGGCAGTTTTCAGACTGTATTTTGTGTGTCTGGCTCTACAGAGAAATGAGATTTGTTGAAAGGAATAGGGTAAGTTTTATTGAAGTGAAAACTAATAGGCACTGATATGATATTTCTCCACTCTCAGCAGAATAACATAAAACAATGATTTTCAGTGCAAACTGATCGTACATCCCTTTGGAATTGGGCATATTCAGTTTATCTGCTAATTTCTTTTTCAGGAAGAAGGAATGAAACTAACTAGACATATAAAAATTAAACAATGACCATATAACTATGTAAAGGGGAATAAATTTTTACCTTTTTCAGATAGCTGTATACTTCGATTGAAGTCACATAAGCTGCTTTGGCTTGTTTTGCTATTTTCTGATTTGAGTAAGAAGTGACACTTCTCTACTGAATCATCTGCATAACTGAAGGATCTGTCATGAGACATAAGCTTTTGGGTATCACTATTTCTTTCCTCCATACACTATACTTTCTATGTAAGGAAGGCTGATGATTCTAATCTTGAATCTGACATTTTACTAATTAACTAGAACAGAAGAATTTGAACTACAGGGTAAATGAAAAATTAAATTACCAGGCTTTAAATCTCTGATCAAGTGTCACATTTTTCAGAAATACTTTTTCCTCTTCCTGAAAATTTGCAAACAGACACTAAGCAGACAAGAAGACTGGTCTTATAGTTGTAGGAGTTGTTTGAAGACAGTTGGGTGCTGTTGCAGAAGTCTGAACAAAATTATATATATGTACCCCATCTCTAATTTTTGTCAGAAACACTGACATGTATCATTTATGTTTTTGTTGACTGCTGTCCGGCATTTGATGAATTTATTTTATGTTTTTGTACCAGGGTGTAATGCAAGATGATTGGTAACAAAATACCTTTTTTACTTATATTTTTTAAAATACAGTACAAAATCAAAATCTTTATGTTCATTGCATTTTGCATGTTGCTTCATATTACATTTTAATGTGACTCAGGAAACCCAGTTTATGAAAAGACATCCGCAACACTGATGTCAATGGGAGCAATGACTAAAATTAGACTGGACTTTCTAACAATCTGAGTAGCACATTATTAGTTCTGTAAGTCTGTTCTGTAAGATCAGATCTGTAACACTTCTTCTGAAGGTGTTGTTTAACTTTTTAACCTTTAGGGGTTTTTGATGACTATGAAGACTGACTACAAGTTTGCATACCATCTCTTATTGTATTATGTACTCTATGCTCGTTTCATCTTATATAGTAATTCCATGTGTAGCGGGCAGAAGTCACAGGGTTTGTTTCCCAAGCAGTGCAATATTGTACTAACAATAGATGAGCTAGCTTTGTATAAAGTCTTCTACAAGACAGCAGAAGTTTTCTTGCTTGCTTCTATATGGTACAGTACCTTTAAAAAATGTTTGTTGTAGGTGTGGAAACCATATCCTTTGTCAACACATTATTGTGCCCAGAGTAATGAACCTTGACTTCGGTTTGGATCCTGTTTGGTTATTTTTGTATGACTTGCATTGCTTATGTAATACAGTTATAAAATTCAGTCATAAGAGCATCTTGGGAAGCATAGCAATGCACATTCTAAGTTTATGACATTAGACAATGTCTTTCCAATCACAAAAGGTGATAGATGCATGGGTGCATGTGGCTGGAATAGAAGCACTGAACTAAACAGGACCCCAAACACAGCTATTCTACTGGAAATAAAGTTAGAAGAGGGCATAGAACAGTTCTGGATAGGCCTGTAAGAAAAGTTTTGCACCACCAAAGTAGAGCAGTCTCTAGTCTGTCCCTATTTAATTCATCGTTTTGACATTTTATTTTTAAGTCTTTTCAGGGATGGCAAAAGGAATGAGGCAGTTACAGAAATAATATATTTTTGTATTCCCTGATCAATAAAAAAGTGCAATATTTTAAACAGAAGCTCCAGTTCAGTGCCCAGTGCCCTGTTTTTGTCTTGAACCAAAGCCAAACCATAGCAAAAGTAATACATGGCATATTTTCATTGACATCAATGAGAGTCAAGCCTTGGAAATCAGTTTATAAAAAAACTTCTTTTTCTTTCTAGTACATATTTCATGATGTGTATCAACTTTCAGTGTAATTTTTCTTTTTTCAGTCAAAACTTTTTGCAGAAAAATGCATATTTTGGTCAACTCTCCAAAGATTTCTTAAATTTAAGATACACTCGTTTTTCATTTTATTGAAAGTATTGTAAATATATGTACATAAAAAGCAGTTCAGCTGTTCTCTGAAGTTAGACCTGTTGCTTGTAACAGCGCCACTTTTCATATTACTCAATAGGTATGTTGTCCTCATATTTCCTCTAAGATATGTTGGCTTGTAATTTCTATTTAAATGTAATTTTATTTTAGTTATTTCTGATGATAATTGCTCTTCCTCTTGTGCTTATTGATACTTCACACCAATCTTTTTTTCAACTTCCACAAGTTTTCCGAATATTACTAGTGTGGGATTTGGCGGGGGTTGAGTATTAAATTTCTTTTCTTGATTTTAAGTACAATTTGATTCACAGTGCAACAATGGAAAACTTTAAGTCCCCTCATCCTCAACAGGAGACTAATCTTTTGCAGAAAAAAGAATAGTTTTTTTTATCTAAGGTAACAGTTGTAACTAGTAATTTACTGTACTTCAGGACTCCTTTTCTGATTAGAGGATCAGAAACAGCTGCGGAAGTTGTAATTTGGATAGAAAGACATTCATGAATGGGACAAGATGAGATGATATCCAATACAGAGCTCCAGCATTGTCATTTATTCCATACAAGTAGGGTATTGTAGAGAAACTTCTGGCTTCAGTGAAGCACTGTGTAGCTGTAAAAGAGCTTGAACATTCACAACACTGTTGAATTAAGGATGAAATATCTAGCCTATGGGACCTATCAGAAAATTCCATCGTGCAAGTGAGGCAGTTAATTTGCAGAGCATTTACCACAAGCAACATTGCAGATCTGGAGATGAACTCTAATTGTTCTGTTGAAAATGTTAAATCTCTCATCTATAAGGGGACCAATTGCCCTTTTTTTTCACTATTTTCACCAAAGAGTGAAAAATTGTCTGCTATGCCAACTGTGCAACTCTTCATCATCTTCATCATCTTCATAAGTGTGTACTCATGTAGAATAATCTCAATTTTTGAGAAGTTAAGTGAAGTGTGTGACTATATGGTCCCATGTGTAGATAACAGCTGTACAATGAAACAGTATTGCAAATATTATATATTTGGAATTTCTATTTGTTATCTGTAAGAGAACAGTACATTTTTTTTTGGTTGTGAAGATGAACAGTGGTTTTTTTCCCCTGTGCTTCATAAATAAATATAAGCCTCAAAGTATCAAGAATTATATACTGAATCTGATATGCTTTGAAATTAATAGTATATTAATATGTGTTACAATATTCTAGTTGATTGAATTTAGTAAAGCCATACGTTGCAGGTCTTTTTCATTTTGAAGCATACTGCTTTAATTAAATGATGTGTTATTCCCTCTTTTTCAACTTTGATTCCTGCAATAGAATTAAAACCACCTGCTGTATTTCTCTTCCAAAGCATATGAAGATCAAATAAGAAAGAAAATTATTATCTAAGTGATCAGTGGTATTTGCTATTCAAATAATTATATATACAATATAATTTGTTGTCAAGTGCACTGAATAGCATTAGTTCAAGACTGTGTTTCCTAGCTCACTAAATGTCTGGATGAGAACCAGGTATACCTCTCTTCCTCCCACATGCACTTCTGCCTACAAGCTGTAGACTGGGTGTTGATGTGCCAAACCTGCAGGATTGCATTGAAAAGCACGTTTTTAAAAAAAAATACTCCTTTTCAAATTTTAAAGAACTTGCATTAGTCCATTTTTAAACTATTTTTCATTAATTTTGGCACAAAGTTAGCTTTCAGGATGCAGTCTCTCACTTCTTCCTGTGTTAATTTTTAGTAATAAGAAAAATGAGGAGGGAAAATGAAGTCAGAAAAAACCAAAACCTTTTTCATTTTTTTCTCATTGAAATAAGTTGCAACTAATCACCTGAAATGTTTAGATAAAATGAAGCATTTTACAGGGTGGATGTTGAGCTACTATTCTTGCTCAGAAATCCAGGTAATAAAAAGGTGAATTATGGCCTTGGGTGATCTCTGATCTTCAAGGGAAGAGACCGTCTATGCCTCAGTAATTTAAAGATCATAACTTGCTAATCACAAACCAAATATGAGATAAAAAACTGTGAAGATGTATGATATAGTAAGTGCTAAGCTTCACTTCCTAAATGTAAACATTTAGAAGAAAGTTTTAATTAAAGTTTCTTTAAAAATTAATTGCATGGAAAACATGATAAAAGGTAACCAGGCATAATTCAACAGATAAAATGTGTTTCAAATACAAAAAAAAAAAAATTATGAGTTCAATTAATGCATTTTATTTTTATGTTATTATTATTATTACAACTGCATTTAGAGAGCTAGCTACACTTATTTTTGTACTTACAAGAGCTGCACAGAATAACTTATTGTTTCTCAGACCCATGGGGAAATCTTTGGCAGCTGGAGTAATGTTCCACCACATGAAACAAAGCTACTTGACTGGGTCAACAAAGACAATGTGCTTCCATTGGAAAGGTACTGTATCCAGGCTAATTAACCCTGTTTCTTTCCCTACAATTACATGTACAGGATAATTAGAGCTTCCAATTCCAGGGTTAGCTCATTTATTGCTAGCCTAGATATCTGTACACACCATGATTCATAGTTCAGAGAGGAAAGGTACATCAGCATAACTATGCTTTAAAATGTGTGGTGGCTTAGCTAATTAAGGAAGTTCCAGTATTTGTGTCTTTGAAAGTCAGCTCTTAAATTAAAAGGAACACATCATCATCGCCCAGAAAACATTTTAATGAGGTTTTATAGACCTCACAATAGAACATTTTAACGTATAACTTGCTTCATGTACTTATATTGTACTTTAAAATGTCTGGAACTTCTAAGGTTTCTATAAAGCATTCAATGCCTTTAATTGGAAGGTACAAATGCAATATAATTGGTAAACTTAAGGGCAATTTTGAAAAAAGCACTGTCATAGATTGGGTAAACATTCAAGGCAAAAAAACAGTTCAAAGACAGAGTTATACTCAGCCTGTGTGTTTTGAGTGCTATACTTCAGCTTTGTGAAAAGGCTATAAAGAACATTCCTTACACAACTCAGGAAAAAAAAAACCCTGTCTTGTTAAGTAGTGAAAAGATGACAGCTGTTGTTTTAGGTTTTTTGATCTGTTTAGTCGTGAAGTGAGTGTGTTTTTTATTTCCAAAATATTATGCAAAGAAAGGACTTCTTTAATAACACTAAATTGAGCAAGAAATATTCACTCCTCTTCTTTGTTCTTGTTCTTCAACACAGCGAGTTCATCGCAACGTATCTTTTGCCCTTCTATAAGCAGTTGTGATCTGACAGGCCAAGAGAACAAAGTACAAAGGAAATTATAATGATCATACAGAAAAACAACCTTCTAGACCTGACAAGTAGACTTGCAGCGCCTGGTGAATAAAAACAGTACAGAGAAGGGTAAATTCTGAGCTGTGAAAGTGGACAACCTTGAGGACTCTAAACAGGCTAAAATGTCGTAGGATAGAGTGCGTGGTCAGACACTTTGGAAAAAAATGATTAATGTCTACTGTAAAATGAGATGTCAAAAACCATTGGCTAAAATGTATGAGCACTTTCTGAGCAGACTTGTACTCACATGTATTCTAGTTGCTGCATAAAAGTTTCTTTCAACTTTGAAAGTGTACACTGGTGAGTACCTACATTAAATACCCTGCACAAGATGCAAACTGAAAAGTAGCATTGGTGGTGGAGCGTCTACTGTGCTACTATAAACGCAGCAGATACAGAATCTAGTGTTCTACTAGTTCTATTTCTAGTAGAAATCCAAAACTGTAAGGACCTCAAAGCTTAGCTCTGTGCAACTGAAAAGCTGAGTTTTGGTTTTACAGATTTTCTCCATGCTCCACTTCATGTTTATCCCTAATCAGGAATGAAAAAACCTTTGTCAAGGGCTTGAAGTAGCCCTGGCTTGTAATGTGGGAAGGATAAAGCATTTTGATTCTTTCCAAATCTTTATCTGTATCATTGTAACAGGAGAAGCCCAATACAAAGAGATTTCTTTTCTGAACTATGCACTTAGAATATATTCCTCTGCTGACCTTGTTCACAGCTGTGAGATGTACAGCTCAAGGACGCAGCTGTACTGCCTCCTAGTGAGCCACTGTCCAAAAACTCACTAAAAGAAGAGTTATGTCTTAGACAAAATTGAGTATCTCCTAGTTTTTCTCTAAAGGTTCATATGTTTCACATATATGCCATTCTATACTCTTTCTTATGGTTCTTGGCCATCTTACCTCTCTTAGCCTGTTTTCAAAAATACAACGTCACCAATTTAGGTTCCAAGTGAATATGTGCTCCTTAATTTTCGTGTAGTTCTTTCCACAAATGGATAGGTAAAAAAACCCCCAATCTTTAAGGATGGGCTGGAAAGAATACAGAGAAGCAGAATTGACATTATCAATATATGTTATATTAACAGAATTAACAATATCAATATATCAATTAACAATATATTGGTTTTTACCCTCCTTATCCTCCTGAATTAAAAAGGCTGACTTTTTTTTTAAAATTAATTAAAAGGATTAAAGGATAGGGGAGAAAGCAGAGTAGAGATATAGCTGGATATAGGTGAAAAGAGTTGTAAAGAAAAGATCTGATTTTCAATGTCATAGGGGAAGAAATGTCTAGGAGCCAAGGACAAAAAAAAGGGCATTGGAACAAGAAAAATTTTTCCCCTCTGAACTTTGGTAGCAGTTACATCAAAGTGGTAACTGTTCCATTTGCATATTCTTAAAATTCCTTTACCTAAATTGTATGTCAACATGCACTTTTAAGTTTTAATTATAACAAATGAATTCATCTTTTTAAGTAAGATACATTCTAACTTTATGCATACAGAACTGCAATATTCAAAGATGTAATTAAATTTTAAAGGGATTTCAGCTTCCTGCCTGAATCCAGATTAAATGATATGTTGGCTAAATCCACTCAGCAGGTATATTTTTCTCTTTAACCTGCAGCAGGAAACCAACATTTTCTACATCTTCAAAGAATGTCATAGTCTTAATTTGGTTTCCAAAAGACCTACCAGCTAACTTTTTCTGAATGTGGATGTGATGATTATGCAAAGAAATTTTTCATCCAGAAAACATTTGGCTCAAATGAAGAGTGTATAGTGATGTCTGAGATCTAGGATAGACAATAAAAGTGTAGGTAAACCAGTTTCTATTCTGTGATGTTTACTTCAAGGAACAACAGGAAAATCACAAAGTGATTCACAATGCAGTGAATCATTTCGCCATACATTTCACCTTTAATTCTCAATTGACTCTGCTCCCCAGAATGAATGGCTATGTCATCTAGGGTCAGATTATTGAGGAATTGAGCAACTTACACCATTAGGTGTGATGCACCTCAGCTCTGTTCCTTTTGCTCACTTCACATTCACTCCTTCCCTCAGGAAATTAATTACTTTTATTGTTTCTCTCTGTCTTCTTTTCTTGAACATCCTCTACATGACTAATGATCTTTAACATAACAGACAATCTACTTGACAGGTACTAAAAAAAAAAAAAACAACCCCAAAAAACCTGGAGGAATTTTTCACAATTTGTGCTAATCCCTGTCCGTTTCTCCTATTTCTGCATTTGCCTAATATAAAATTATTACCCATAACCTACAAAAAATGCATTGCCTCACTCACCACATGATTCAGTGTGCTTAGAGTCACATTTTGATGTTCCTAGTTTGCACACTTATAAATATTCTCCATCTATCAGATATTATATTTAAAAAATGTAAAGAATGTCCACAAGTGTCAATGAAATAAATGTTTTCTAAATTTGTCATATAAAAGAAAAAAATAGAATATTTTTGTTTTATATTGTATTAAAAACAACCAAAAATCTCACCTCATCCCTATTGAAAATGTTTACCTGTTTACATGATATTTAGTTCCCAACACTGTACTCTTATTATAACTTTTATGGGGAGCAACTTCCATTTCTGTATCAGAAGGGGAAAACAGATAACATAGGTACTGAAGATCAAAATACAGCATCAGAAAAACATGCTAAAATCAAATCAACAAAAATGTACATAAATACTTGAAGGCAGATTGTTTCTCTGATGAATTACATCTCACAGACCAAAAAAACCAAACAAACAAAAAACCAAAAACTGAGGGGTTTTTTGAGATAATTAAGCATCAACTAAATGCTTTATTTTTCTCAAGACTGATGTCAGACAATGCTATGCTTGTGAACAGTCAGCTGAAGGCCACACTTCTGGATTCAGCAGACTTCTCTTCCTCCTTCTGGTAGCCCCCTGCCCCGTGACACAAAGGGCTGTTTTGTCCGTCTGGTTGAGGGTGCCCCACCAAGCCAGCAGCACCTCCTACTGCTTAATGACAACCACATGAATGTGGGAAAGTGGAAGTGTTTTCAACAAGTTTCAACTGTCTCCAACCAACCAAGTCCACACAAAAATTCAAGAGAAACCTGCCCTGTCCTCGCTATCACAGGTGTTCATCACTTGCTATTTTTGATGATCAGAATTATGTGATAAACGGCAGAACTGTATCATAAAATATTTATGCATCTCTGAAAAACTTTTACCTATAAATAAATATGGGATTTGTTCTCACAAACCATGCTCCTCAGGTGATTTGTGCAGCCCATGAGAAACAGGGCTATGTTGAACTTTATTGCCTACCCTCTGGAATCTAACATCAGTGCCTTCAGATAGAAGTGCTTCACTTCCCAAATGCATAACACTCACAGAATCACATACTATTCTGAGTTGGAAGGGACCCACAAAGATCACTGAGTCCATCTCTTAAGTGAATGGCTCATATGGGGATCAAACTCATGACTTTGGTGTTATGTTCTAACCATGCTCTAACAAACTAAAATAATCTCACTCTTATAGAGTGTTATTTTTTCTCATAGAAAAGGATGAAATTAATGTCCTGACATCTAATTTTATAAAGGTTCTGTTTTGTGTAAGGTTATGGTGCCTTTAGGTGCTCTACAGCTCTCCCAATAATTAAGGTCTCTTGCTCTGAAAATGAAGAGGCAGGGGGGGGAAATTCTGGGCAGGAGAGCTGCAAGGATGCAGAAATTGATGCCATGACTTATGAAATGAATTCTCCTTTCAACAGCTCTTCAGGATGAACTACTCACATACAATACAAGTCAAAAAACCCACAGAGATTGTGATGTCAGATCAAATAATCTGATACTTGCTTCAGCACTGCTATTTTTATGTGGTGCTGACATGCTAGAACTAGGATTTTTTTTTTTCCAGATTCAGCCATTACATTTATGAATAAGACTTTTTTCCTTTCCTTGGATTAAGTGTCTGATCTTGGCAATCTCTAAGAAATGCATGTCCTCGGTAAACTGTTGCCGTGAATGAAAGCTGATGTTACTGATATATTTTAGTTTCAGTATTAGATGAGAAACCTACAAGCAGCGTGATCAAGCAAGAGCTCTAGAAATGGCTAAAGGATCATCTTTTTGTTAATGTATTGAAAAAACACTCAAGATCCACTACCATCCTTTCAAAAAGTTTCCTTTTTTTTTTTTTAAGGATAAAATACTTAGGCCTAAATTCTTGAAGACACTAAGGGCAATGACACTGTTTAGCAGCGCATTGCCTAATGAGCAGGCTAATGACTCAGACCTCAGTTAAGGACTTAAATTCTCCATGCAATATAAAAGAAGCAAAATGAATAAATAAAGGAATCGATAAATAAAAAAAATCTGCAAGATGGTGAAACAAAGAGTGCAGTACAGAGGAAGGAAAAACTTGTAGTCATTACAAATATTGATACATCTAGCAATTTGATTTTCATTGGCATTCATGCTGCATAATTTTTGATGCTTCATCTGTGTTGGTTCCCAAGATATTCAACCAAAGGCTAGAATTTATTAGGCTCCTAACTTTTGGTCATGCCTGAAAATACAAATTTCTCTGAACATTTTGGTGAAAGAAGATCTCCATCCAAACATAACACAAAAAAGATTTCACATGCTTATAGGTTCTTGATGTGAAATACTGAAGGAATTTTTAAGACAAGTAGGAAGTTTGCCTGTGAAATTCCAAGTCTAAGAGCTGGGAGAAGAAGCATGACACAGGTTGTAGCCTAGACATTAAAACCAATGTAAGTAGTTGGTTCCCAAGATATTCAACCAAACTTAAAGCATAAATAAGTGAGAAAATATTCTTTTGAAGAGATGTCATCATTCAAGTTATTAGGATATAAAAAAAGCCTCTGCATCTGTCAGTTTTACAGTGGATTATTTGCATTTTATTCCAATAAAATTTATAGAAATATTACTAGTTTAGTATTCTATTGCAAGCATAAGAGCTCTAACAAGAAACATACTAGACAGTTGAAATAACTTCATGGGCTTCTAACTAGAATTCTCAAATAGGAAGTAAAAGATTTGAACTTAAGTCTTAAGCAACAGACAACTGTGAAGTAGTCACTCAGTCAGTGGAACAGTGTGCTTCCCATCCCTCCTCTCAACCTGATCTTTATTCTGTAATTCTTGCTCAAATAATAACCACCAGTGGTAGTCATAATGGATGTATCTGGTCATGATGGGTGCATCCCGCTCACAGTGGATTCAGGAGAGAAAAACAACAATGCAGTATCCATGGGAATCTGGGTACCCATCTAATCATAGTGCTAGTTGGTTGAAATATGACTCAAACCAAGTTCAGAACAAACTGCTATTTACAGTCAGTATGCAAATATAACCATAAGTTACTTGTCTTAGTCTATAAATACTGGACAGCTCAGGGTCCATTGAGCTCTCCTGTACAGTAACAGGCTTCATACCAGTATTTTTCCTTAAATAGTTATGTGTCCCAAAGTTACTTCTTGAGGTTTAGAGAATCCTTGTCATGTCAGATACTCAGCAAGTGAATTGGGAATAAGCACACTGACATATTGAAATTTAGCTAAGTGATATAAAGGATTGATTGTGCACATATTGCCCTTCAGACATTGAGGATTGAACAAGTCTGGGATTAAGTATGGATCCAGATGTACCTAGACTCCCCTCTGAGAATGAGTTTAGAATATAAGGTACGCTTTTCTGAACCTCATGACTGGACGGGAGGGTCTCCCTGACAGTTTTGTCTGACCCTGTCCTCTATGCAGTAAATAATCTAGTGCACTTAGCCATTGAATTTTGTTAAATGACTGTCACGTTTACTGTCAAACTTTGTTAAATTGCTGTCTTATATCAATAAAAACACATTACAACTTTTCTCACAAATGAAGTGGGTCACTTCATCCACAACACTGTGCTGCTTTTTGTAATAACTATTTTGTACACTGGAGAGTGAGAAGAGAGGAATGTTGGTTCCCCTTCTGGTGAAAAGAACTGTCAGATTTCAGAATTAGAAGATGACTGGAAAAGAGACTTTAGTCTTCTGTGCATTTCCCCCTTCTGTATTAGGATACATAAGTGTTCTCAGTACCTTTGCAGTGGTACTGTGCAAGTAAGGACTAATTGTTATTTCAAGCAGTAGTCTCTGTTTTTCTGAGTATGTCTGAAAGAAATTGTCAACAGTTTCTAGAGATATGACCTCTTGACTTAATAAGTCTAGTTCAGCACTTCCAAAGCTGAGTCTTGTCCGAGAGGTCCAAGGTGTTTGTGAGTAGGTAAGTTTCAGTACTTAGATAGCTTCATACACAAGATTATGCAGGAATGTAAAGGGTAAGGAAATGTAAGAGAGAAGTGATAGATTTAAGCATAACAATAATGTTTAAATTAGGGAATCAGATATTGAGAAAAGCAAAGAGAAGGAACACATTATTTGAAAAATTATCATGAGTTTAGATAACCTTTATCGCAGTATATTATCTTGAAGTAAGAAGTATAAATTTTCTTCCTTTATTTTTTTTTTTCTACTCTAAGTTTAGAAACTGTCCATTGGTTTGGATAGTATAGATAGTAACTGAGTGATTCCTTTTCTCTTAATTTGACTGTTGCAGGTTCTTCACATGTTTACTCTATTCAGATGCAATTGTATAATATGACATATGAAATTCTAGATTCATGAAACATCAAAACTACCATTTATCTGTATTATTTATTAAGGGTACATGACACAATAAGAAAAAAAAGCCAACCAAACGACTTTGTTTGGTATTCAGATTTTAAAATATTCCACTTTGAATAACTGTTATTATTTTCTTTGTCATTTCTGGTCATCTATCTGAAATAATATTAAAATATTTTTTTGATTTTTTTTTTTTTCTGTTAGCAAAGACTCCCTCTACTATTTGTCTATCAAAATAAATTATGAAGGGCATGTAAGAAATAACTGCAAGATTTCAGGCAGTTATTGATGCCATTAATATGACAGGTACATTTACATAACTTCTGGTGACATTTTGTAAAAATGTAACATTGGTTTGTATTTTCACTAAAAGAACGGGTTGCATTTCACACTGGGTAAATTTGTGACTCTCCAGTATTTGAATTATTTACTTAAGATATAATTACCATAGCAGCAGTGTATACTACTCAAAACAATGTCTTCCCTTAATTGAGCTATGTGCAAAGCAAACCCCCATTCAATAAATTGGTTTACTTATTCCATAGAAAATTAGCTATTGTTTATGGAAATTGACATAGCTTGAGAAAAAATTGGGTATTACGACAAAATTTCTTTAAGAAATTTTCTGTCCAGTACTTCAGTTACAGACTCCTTCTCCTGCCTAAAATATATGTCACAATGCCATAACTTCAGAGTGAGATTAATGTTCAGAATTGCAAACAGGTCACACAGTCTCTGCTGACATGAAGGCTGAGGCTCCAAATAAAGAAGTTAAGTGCCATCCTTCCAAGAAGAGAAATACCCAGTAAACTATTTCCTGAACTACTGTCTCTTATGTTGTTTTCAAAACCACTGAAAATTTCGGCATTATCTGTCCTGTTTACATTCCCCAGAATAAGACATGAAGTTACAGACAAACAGCTTAAGAAGGAGTCTACTTTCTTTCCTACGCAGTCCTGGATTTGTGCATTGGTCAGATCTTTTCAAGGATGAATTGTTCTTCATCTTCATTTCATCATCCCCTGAAAGTAGTCTGATAGGAATTACTATATTTGTTTTACGTTGGAAGTAGTTAATAGACAACAGGTTATCTATGTAGTTCTTAATTGTTTATCTCTTTTAAAATACATTAAAAATAATATTTGATTACTAAAGAAGTCTGATACTTGAACACCACAAAGCGCATATGGCAAATGTACACAGCAGAAAGTATGTTTGATTTGTGATGCTGATGAAATTCATGCAGAAAGCCTGCTGGGATCCCTTCCAGCCTGTGAAACATATCTGACATCATGCTGTGGGTGTTATACTTCATTTGCTATCATAAGTCTAGTTTTCAAATGTCACTAAGAAGAAATATTGAAGTGAGGGAATATACAAAAGAATAAATTCATTAATTTCAAAGGCAGATTCACGTCATCTAACATTTTTAACCAAGTTCATTCTAAGAATGCATAGTAAGTAGAACTGAACTTCCTGGGCTTTCTAGATTATTTGAGGCTTGATCAAAATGTATTGACAAGTCACATTTGGAGAATGAGATACACCAAGTATTATAAAAGGATTTGAAGCGTGAAGAAACACTATCACACTGAAAGAAGTTGATTGGATTCTTCCCTCAGTCATATTCTGTATCAGTAAATACATCATCAAAGTAAGGCATCAACTTAACCAATCTGTTTGATATGATCACAGTTTTCAAAGTTGATTCTTTATTGGGTTGCTTCTATAGTGGTGGGCACTCACCTCAAAGTGAAAACCAGGTTTTCTATAGAGAAAACCACTGAGATGTCTGATGCTTCCAGCTGCATGGTACTGGTAAGGAAGGAGACTTCAGTAATAGATAGCAGATTGCAACAAGTGCCCAGACCCTTCTCCTGGAGACAAGGTTAGTACCTGCAAAAGATGTTCACATGTTGATGATCTGTTTTGTCTGATGGTCAAGTAGTAGGAAACAGTTAAATGGCTGTGCAGTATTACAGAGGCCAAGACAGATATAGATAAGTGGTTTCAGAACCTTGCACTGTGGTACACACCACAGAGAATAAAGCACCTTGGACCCTGATGACATAAGAAGAGCTCTGCCTCAGACTTTCACCTCTGTCTTTACCAGTCCTTTTGGTCCCTAGGTCTCAGGGGGAAAAAATCTGGGTTGTTACAAACCAAGACCCACCGTCAGTGAAGGAAGAGTTGGTTTGTGAAATTTTACAGGAATTCAACCCCTGAAAATCAATTTGCCCTAATAATATCCACCCAAATATGTCAAGAGAGCTGGCTGATATCATTGCAAGGCTGCTCTTCATAATCTTTGAGAAGTTGTGGAGATCGAGGATTTCCTAGAAGAGTGAAAGAATGCTGCCACCCCCATCTACAAGAAAGGCTTAAAGGAGGGTTGAGGAAATTATGAGCTCATCATTCCATAGCTTTCAGTCCCTGTAAAAGTTATGGAACAAGTCCTCCTGGGAGCTATCATAGGTCAAATGAAGCATGTGATTAGGAAAAGCCAGGACACACTCACTAAGAGCAAATTGTGCTTGAGAAATTTGATCGCCTGTTATGACAAAGTAACCTGTTCAGTTGATATGAGGCAAGTGGAGAACACTTGTACCATATCTTGTCCAAGGCTTTTGATACTGTTTCCCAGAGACTTCTAGAGAAACTGGTATGTTACAGTCTGGACAAGTGTTCTGTGTGGTGAGTGGGGACATGGCTGACAGACAGCATCCAGAGGGTGGTGGCAAATAGCTCCTTTTCAAACTGGTAGGCTGTCACAAGTGGGGTCCCCCTGGGATCAATGCTTCTCCAGTGATCTGGATGATGGGATCATGTGTATCCTGATGAATTGTCAATAATACCAAACTGAGTGGGCGAGTGGGCAAGTGGGCTCTTTTGAAAGGAGAGTTACCCTGCATGAAGATGCAGATAGGCTGAAAGAGTGGGCTGACGAAAGCCTTATTAAGTTCAACAAGTATAAGATCTTGCACATAGGAAAACATAACCTAAAAGTGCAGCAGAGGCTGGGATCTTCCTGGCCTAGGGAGCAGCTCTGTGGAAAGAAACATGGGGGTCCTGGTGAACAAGCTCAATATGACTGAACAGTGTGCAGCTGCTGTCACAAAGAAAGCCAACAGGATTAATGGATGCATTAATGGAAGCATCACCAAAAAACATAAAAAAGTAATTATCCTGCTTTGCTCAGCACTGTCAGGTCACACTTGGAATACTGTGCTTAGTTTTGGTCCCTGCTATGTAAAACATGGATAGGCTGGGAGTGTTCATAGAAGAGTCACAAAGATGATCAAAGGACTGGGAAACCTGCAATATGAGGAAAGGATCGAAAAACTGGATTTGTTCATTATTGAGAAAAGAAATCTTAGGGAAGACTTTATCATCATGGACCAGTATTTAAAGGGTAGCTACAAATAGGAAGGAAACTCCCTTCTCAAAATAGTCACCTGGAAAAGACATGGGGCAATGGATACAAGTTACTTCTAGTGAGATTCTGATTGGACACAAAATGGCAATTGTTTTACAATGAGAAAAATCAGCCATTGAAATAATCTCCCCAAGGAAGTGGTGGATTCTCCAACACTTTTAAAATTTGCTTGGATAAGTTTCTGCCATCTTGTCTAAACCATGCTTTTGCCAGGAAAAGTTGGACCAGATGATCCGTGAGGTCCCTTACAATGTGGTATTCTAATATTCTATGATAGAAATATTGGGGTGCACCTCTGATGACGTTAGCTATTAATGCTTAAACAGCTGATCTCTTGATCCACCTGACAACATTCAGAGCCTATATACCAAGCTGATATGATTATGCTTACATTCGCTCTTCAGAATTCAGTGTCTACAGCCTAAAATCACATGCTTCTTGAACTTTTATTTAGTTTCCTGAAGACATCTGAGTTTCCAACAGTCATACAAGACATTGAAACAGATGGCTGTCAGATATGATGTGACCAGTGGGAAACCTACACACTTCTGCAGTAGCAGTTAGAGGCCAGGTGACCCTAAAAAACATCTCAAATTTCTTTAAATAGCTAAGTTTAATGAGCAAAGAATCAAGTGCACGCTGATTTTGTTTGTGAATGACAGAGCAGTGGAAGACTGACAGATATAAGTGTTCTATTATAAGCATACAGATGAGTAAAGATGGTACACATGAAACATTTTCAGTCTCATTATTTACAGACACTGTAGACTTAGAGGGGCTTTGTAATATTTTTTTTTTAGTAAGAGCCATTCTCTCTCTGTCTTCACACAGCTATTATATTCTTGAAGTACTGACCTCAGAGAATTCGTCATTCATATCTGTTAGTTACATTCTCAGTAGAAGAAGAAAAACTGATGAACTTTTATTCCTAAATTCATCCTAATCATCAAGCTCTGATGTGTATGCTAAGTAGAGTAATACTCTGCCAAACCACTCTACTGTCTTACAGAGTCAACCCAACAGCTCTGTAAATGTCAAAAATGTACAGCTGAGAGGCCAATATGTCAACATATTGGTCATTACAATGTCAAGACTGTCTGCTGCAATGTTTAATTCTGATGAATTGAGGAGATTCTACTATTAGCATATCTGCACCACTGTCCATTATTTCCTTCTTTAAATCCTTAATATTGCAAAACTTTTAGGAAAAAAGGTTATTTAGGGCAATTTGGCAGGTAATTCTTCACAATTTGGATCACTAAAATCATAGGGTATCTCAAGCTGGAAGGAACGTTTAAGAATCATTTAGTCCAATGTCCTGCGCTTTGCAGGATTACCTAAAAATAGACCATATGACTAATACGTCTGGATGCTCCTTGAATTCTGACAGACTTCTTGTTATGACCACTTCCCTGGGGACCCTGGTCCAGTGCCCAAACACCTGAGTGGAGAATCTTTTCCTAATGTCCAATATGAACTATCCTAACACAGCTTCATGGTATTGCCTCATGTCCTATAGCTGCTCACCAGAGAGGAGATCAGTATTTCCTCCTCCACTGCCTAACTTGAGGAAGTTGTAGGCTACAATTATGTCACCCTTGAGCTTTTTCTCCTCCAAGTTAAACAAGCCAAGTGACTTCAGTTGCTCTTTAAAAGTCTTGCTCTCCTCTGGACACACTCTGAGACTTTAATGTCCTTCTTATATTGAGAGACCCAAAACTGCACACAGTACTCAAGGTTAGGCCCCACCAGCACAGAGTAGCACAGCACAATCATCTCCATTGACTGGTTGGTGATGCATCCCAGGACACAATTGTCCCTTTTGGTTACCAGCGTCCACTCTTGGCTCATATTCAACTTGTCATCAATCCAACTGCATAGACATCTTTCTGCGAGGCTGCTGTCCAGGCTGTCATTCCCTAATTTATGCATATAACCAGATGGAGAATCATAGCTGATGTAACAGTTTGGGTTGGAAAGGAGGTTTAAAGGCCATCTAGTGCTACCCCACTACAATGAGCAGAATTTAGCACTTACACTTCTGGTTGATAAGTGCAGAGCTCCCAAGTCTACCCGAATCTCTCTATAAGGCCTCTCTGCCCCTGAGAGAATCCACCACTCCTTCTTAGTTTAGTATCATCAGCACATTTCCTTTATACACATTTGATTCCTGCATGTAGATAATTTATAAAAACATTACATAGCTCTGGCCCTAAAACTGTGACCACAGCAATAACCAATAACTACTTTGCCCATTATTCTTTCTCTGTTCATAATCAACAAATCTAAAAGGGTTCCCTTCCTGGTTGTCTTCCTTATTCCTGCTCCATGAAGTTATCTTCAACATGTTTCAGGAGTTTCCTGGACCAGTTTGTGTCTGCTGTATGATATTCTCACTTGGTATCTGGGAAGTTAAAATCACCCATAAGGGCACAGACAGCTGATCTAGAGATGTCACTTAATTCCTTGATTAAATATTAAGAATGAAGTCAACAACATAAACTCATGAGATCAATATTTGATCACTTGTAAATCTGCATTTACAAATAATGTTATTTTATTAGTATTATCATAGATATTACAGATTATAACAGAATTCTTAGAGTTCAAACTTTATAATAAGATGTTTATGTGAAAAGAAGCAGGATTCTGCCTTTCCTAGGAAAGCTAGATTTAGATAAGACAATTTTTATTGATATCTATTATCAAATTTTATATTCAAATAGCAATAGAGCCATGCTAAATTGGACCAAAGATCTACTTAGTTCATGGTTACTGTGATCCCCATCACTTATTTAGTATTCTTTATTTACTTTACTAACTGATTTTTCCCCATTGGGACTTTCATGAGTTTGTTTTTGAAGGAGGTTTTTAGACCTTTGGGGTGGTTTAAAAATTGTCCTAGTGAAAAACAAGTAAGGCAGAAGCTGGTAACAAGTGAGATGAGTATAAGAGATGGACCATCAACAACCAGCAATTAACAATCATAGTGATAGTTGTCTTAATCTTATTTTTTATTCATTTTGAAGAATTTAGAAATAAGTATTTTTCATTTATTTGACCTAAGAAACTCAACAGAGTGTCATTTGCAGTTGTCCAAAGATCTCTTCACCAGATGTATTTTGGCTCAAAAAAGATCAATATTTGATCACTATTTGCAAAACTACATCTTACTTGATCTGCTACCTTCTGTGCTTTTGATAATTCAGTACCATAGAACATCAAAATATTTACCAGAACTTCATGGGAAAAGGCAGAAGGCAGGGCAAGACACGTAGCAGGAGGCAAAGCAAGAGATAAGGCAAGACAAATGTAAGGCAAAGCAAGCAAACCTTCAACTGTAAACCCCTGCTAGTAGTGTGAAAATGGAAAACGTCTCACAGTGTGTGTATATACATATATATATATAAATTTATACACAAATATATATACATATATATGCATAAAATTAAAATTCCATAACTCTATAAAGAAGTCTGTGTCAGTACAGTTGTTCTTTGTTAATTTTGGTAAAATAATTTTTGTTTTACACTCCCACTTGTGTCCATTGCAAAACCCTAGGAAATAATTATATTTTATCACTGAAAATTGTACGTAAAATATTTATTATTTCTATTTTCTGTTTTCATCATCTTATTAATTTATTTATTTTTCAAAAAGTTCTCTTTTTTTTCAGTGTTTCTGACCAAGACATTATCAACACTACTTATTAATCAAAAACTTAAAATAAAAAGCTTTTCCATTTTTTTTTCTTCATGTTTATGCATGCATTTAAAATATTTCTAATGAGGTCAACAAAATGTAGTCTCCAGGCACTTTAAGCTGGCACTTTTTGGACTCTCACTCATAATTGCCAGGTAATTTACATTTGACCTGTACCTCCAAGTCAGAATGTTAATGCGTTTTGCAAGGTGAATTCAGACCTGTCCTTAATTAGGGTGCCAAATAGGATGAGCTGTATTTTATCAGCATTTCTGAATAATAGAATTAATGTGCAGGATCATAAAATATGCAATGATAAGCACTTCTTCTGTTATAGAATAATAATGAATTGGTATTTGAAAAACTGAAGAATTTCTGTTTCATCATCAACTATTTTTGAAACATGTATACATAAATGTGCACACACGTACAGCTACCTAGGGCTGGTAGGAACAACAACAAAAAAAAAATGCAGATGGTCTGAAATTCTGTTGTCTCAGAATGATTATTTATCTGCTGCATTCTTCATGTTCATCCCTCATTCATGTACACCCAAAAATCCCAGTACTTGGAAGTGCTACAGAAAGTAGTAATGGTTGGTTGCCCAAAAAGAAAGTGAATTACTTTTTTCACACCTAAGGAGTTTAATTTATTTATTTTGAAGTATTTTACTATGTATCTTTTACATTGCTTCTAGACATATTTACAAAAAGATTAAGAATGAAAATTATCATAACTAATCAACCACCTACAACAGATGGACGTATAATTTGAGTGTAATACAGTAAGTGGGTAATCCAGTTCTTCAAGTTATTATTCTCTCTTTAGCCTTTCACCTATTTTGTGAATATTGCTAAATTTTTAGGATTTAAAGGAAATAGCTAACAAGAAAATTAATTATCAAATAACAACATGAAGTTTCTCTTGTTTGGCAGCCCTATAAACCTCAATATTTTTCTACATACACATAGTTTTTGCATTTTCTGACTAACAAGAAATGGCTTTATGGGGTCATTGCCACATGTAACAACATAAAAAGGAAGAAGGGAGCTTATAAGCTTCCAGTGGGAGTCTTAAAGGTTGGGACATACAGAGGGAAGAAACAGTAGTAGACCTAGGACACACAGTAAGGGATCATCAAGGGTAAAGTGGAGCTGGTTTTTATTTTTTTAAAGAGATTAGTTATATCATTGGAATAAGATTTTTTTTATTATTTTTCTTTCTTTTTTCTCTGATTTCTTTTCTTTGAAATGTCTCTGATTGATCTTTCCCTTGTCCTTCTTGGTATCTGTGGAAGAATGAGAAACTCTATTCTGAAACAATTATTAAAATTGAAGTTTGAGAACCAATAAGTTTACACATGAAAACTTTCAAAATAGATAGCTATACCAGTTAAAAGTTTTATAATAATAATAAAAGCTCCAATGCATTTGGGGCATGTTCTTTAGAAACACTATAAGTGTTTTGAATAACATCTAAAAAACCCAAACAACTAAAAAGTTACACTTCTGTTTGTAAACACTGTTATCTCAACTAATTTTGCCAGTGAAGTATCACTACTCTGCAACTTCCCTCCTTCCAAAACCACTAGACTTTGATGTTAGCGCTTCATATATTGGATCAAAGATTCATTGCATTAACAAATTCTATGAGGAAAAATCAGTTTCTCAAAATATCTATTTTTAGATCTACATTTTATTAAATGAGTTTACATCAAACACTGGCATTGCATAAAGATAGAATTTGCTATTTGTAATAGCTAATCCTCTGAGCTATTTTTGTTTTCAGTTTTGTGTAATTTTGTATAGATGGGAAAAAAGGAAATAATTTCTCTGAGATAATTTTGTCTCTTTTTTCGGAATTACTGAATTAAATTACTCAGTTAAAGCATGAATTTCAACTGTTCCAAATACCTTCTGATTTGGAATGGTAAGAGTTCTTTACAGAAATCCTATTCAGATCCCTTCTTAGATTGTATGTGGAATTCCTCCATCAACAACAACAACAACAACAACAACAACAATCAGATTTTTGAAGTGGAAAGGGCAGGGGAGCTGCACCAGGAGCCAAAACTCTCAAATGAGAGATAAATTATTTGCTTTCTAGTTTTAGGGACTTTCATGTTCAATTTATATTATACGAGCCTACATACGTCTAAATATTAAAAGCATGTTAGGTCTCCATATATATCTGAGTGCAAAGACTTAGTGCAAGTCATTAATTTTCTGAATTACTTTCTGAAGCTACTTATTTGCCCAAGGAATGATTACTTCTAAAGGAAATTGTGGTTGTCATGGTTGATTTCATGGAATTCAAAGTTAAATTTTACCTAGCTCATCTATCAAAGATACTGTACGTTGAAATGAGGATATTACATATAGAGCAAAAATATGTTATTAACTTCTGTGCATCACAGTGCATCACATGTATGTGGTGCTGCGTGGTTTTGTTGATCAAAGTCTAACCTCCCACAGAAAAATACAATCATTTTCTTTTTTGAGTTAATGGCTTGAGACAGAAAGAGTAAATCAAATTATTATGGTAACTGAAGCAGTGACAACACCAAAAGGAACAGATCATTTTTCTATCTGTTCATCAGGATATGCATACAAATAGGAGCATAGCACATGGGTATTTCACAGCATTAAGTTATTACTTGGAAATGTAAACAAAACTGTCATTCTAAAGAACTTTGGTTTGTGTAATCTACTGGTCTTCAACCTTAAACTGAACTGACTAAATATAATTCTATGAATACATAAATAGCAGATTTCCATGGAATTTACTGTAGAAATACATATGCAATGTATGTAAGAATGAAGTAAATATCTAGGAATTCATTATGACTTTCTCCTTGGTACTGTGTGAAACATTAGAGGTTGAACTACTACTTTGTTCACTGCCTTTGTGACTCTCTGATGTTATAAAAGTCTAAAGTGTTTTAAAGGAGAGGTCATGCGTAAAGTCCGGAAAGTAAATCTGGCTGCAGAGCATTAAACTTAGGATCATAGATTCATAGAGTCAGATGGGTTGTAAAGGACCTCTGAGATCATCAAGTCCAACCCTTGATCCACTACCACTGCAGTTACTAGACCATGGCATTAAGTGCTACATCCAGCCTCTTCTTGAATACCTCCAGGGACGGAGTATCCACCACCTCCCTGGGCAGCCCATTCCAGTGCTGGATTACCCTCTCTATAAAGAATTTCTTCCTAATATCTAAGCCAGACCTTCCCTGGCAGAACTTGAGACTGTGCCCTCTTGTCTTACTGTTGGATGCCTGGGAGAAGAGATCAACCCCCACCTGGCTACAACCTCCTTTCAGGTAGTTGTAGAGAGTTATTCTCAGATAGTGGACTTGGACATGACTGCCAGAGCAGTCAAACCCCCACTACACTGATATGTTAAGCAAAGAATTAAAAAGATACGTTATCTTCTTGACCCACATAGTATTTTGCTGAACAGAAAGAGAATTTTGTCTTGCATACAAAGTGAATTTGAAACAACATATATCATATATTAGTAGTTTTTTCCCTCGAATCCTGGAGTTAATGTAATCAGTCAAAGCTACCAAAAAGCTGCAGATTGAAACTTTTAATTTGTTTAGATGAAGCACTCCTAAGGCATTCCCTCAAAGGCTGCAGTAGAGTAGCTACTCTGCTTGGCATTATTAATTCTGTTCTTTATCACCAGAGAGAGGATAACTGTTTCAGCTGGAAGAGATTGCAACTATTGTTTTAGGAAATTGAGGAAAGTCTTCCATGCCAGAAGGTTCAAGGCTTGTTTTTTGCATCATATACTCAGTGTTATTTGGCTGAATACCTATGTTTTATTGGATTGAAGGGAGCTAAAGTAACCTAGTTTAAAGACTCAGTGTCTAGTATAGATTAAAACAAATGCCCTCTAAATTTTGAAAAACTATCACAGCTGTACTGTCCTCACTCAGCTGAGGTTTATTTAGTTTAAAAAATATAAATGTCTATTTTGCTAGATAGCAAATGCAGAGAAACAGACACTCTCAAGGAAGTATTTATCAGGCTTCGAAAGAAAACTATTGCAGGATGAAAGCCATTCCCTAAGAGATACTTATTTCTCACCACTGACAATGAAAAGACCATACAGTGAGTAGTTCATATCTGGATGTCTAGGGTCTGGATGTCTAAAGTAGAGTAGAGTAGCCAGAGATTCTTTTAATTTTCTAGTGTAATACTTCATGATGCTGAAACTTCTCTTTTGCATTTTCTTTCTCCCTGCTCCATAGTCACATGAAAATTTCATACTTTTCTGCTTTGCTCTTAAAGATACAGTCAATAAAATACAGAGCATATGCTCAATGAGGAGTGGTTGTACCTTGGAGGCGGGTAACTTTGGAATGGAGTGCGTGTTAATATTACAATTAGGTTATAATGAACCAAGTTCATCTGAAGACAGTGATTTCACTACAGCTGTTGGCTCAGCAGCAGGACATCTCTCTCCCTTGGTTGGCAGGTGCTACGCAGTTTATCAGCTTCAAAGTACCATTGAGTTCCCCTCCCTGAAAGGATTTCCGCAGAGCCTGGCCAAGGTGTCTCTACTCTGCTCCACCCTCTGTTCCATCCTCCTTAACAGGTGCTTGCAATTGCAGATTGTGTGTATGGGAGATCTTCATGGAACAGGCTTTGAGCATGCCAACCACATTCCATCCATGGAGTAGCAGCTACATTTCACTCTGTAATTACTGTACTATTATAATTGCTGTTAGAGGATCCTAGTTTTACCCTCAGTCATCTTTCTACACAGGCATTAGAAAAATCCGTGAAAGAAAACTTTACTGAACACAAAAATGTGAAATCAGCTCCAGTTCAACTAAGTCTTAAAATACATGTTGCTTAATTTACATATATATATAATATATGTATCATCTGTAGCATCAGTGTTCTAAGAATGCCTTTTAAGCTCATGATCTTCACCTTTAACGGGCAGCTCATTGAGTTACGTATTTGTAATGTATCAATGGCAATCATAATTAGAATGAAGGAATACCCTCTAGGGTATTTTGATATTTCAGGTTGTGCTGGGTTGCACTTGGCCCACTGCCAGAGCCCTACAAAGCTGGTTTCTCACTATCTGTCTTCAGTAGGATGGTGGGAACATGAGATGAAAAATTAATGTGTCAAGGTAAAAAAAGGTAAACCTTTACCTTTAAAATCTTTACCATATGCCATCACAAGCAAAAGAGACTTAACTTAGGGAAAAGTAATTTAATTTAGTGCCACTTAGAAATGAAGAAGGATGGTAAGAAAAAAAAAGCCAAAACTCAAAACTGTTCTGCCTCTCGCCTGTCCTTCTTCACTCAATTTCACTGCTTCATTTCCTACTCTCTACCTTCTCCCCCTCCTGTGTGGTACAGCAGGATAAGGGTTGGGGGTTGAAGAGAATTCATAGTATTTCTTCTGTAGTGCTCCTTCCCTCTCACTTCCCACTCACTTTTCTCTGATCCAGTACGTGACCCTTCCCAAGGGCTACAGTTCTTTTAAGTTCTGCTCCACCATGGGCCCTTTCCATATCCTCCCCCTCCTTCACTGACCTTGGTGTTCACAAGGTTTCTCACTTTTCTCTCTCACAACCACTGCACATTAATTTTTACTTTTCTTAAATATGTTTTCCCTGGGGTTCCACCACCTTTCATTGTGGGCTCAGCCATGTCCTGCAATGTGTCCATGGGAATGGACTGGAATCCACACTGTCCAGTTTCAGGTAGCCCTGTCATATCCTTGCAGAGGCCATCCCTGGAGCCCACCCAGTACCAAAGCCTTGACACCTACACCCAATACATAGCTTATAAAAAAGCACAAGCAATCTTGTTTCAGTTAAATGAAGTATGTAGGGGGTATTTTTTTGGCATAACTAACGTTAGAACACTTGCATTTATCTTTCTAACTGTTTCTAACTGTTCTAACTGTTAGTTTTGAAAAACTCAGTGATCAATTTAACAGCCATACAGGATCTCCCCAAATATATACCTAATATCTTCAACAGCATTCATCTGGTTACATGTAGTAAGTATAATAGGAATGTTTAGTGTGTGGTGGGTAGAAAATGGTGTGAGAAAACAGAGATTGAAACCAATTAAGTGAATGCACTATACTTGAAGTCTGGCTGGTTGTCATTCAAGTCATTGATTCTTAAGAAGAAAAGTTAATATGGCTAATGGAGAGAGCACTAAAACCAAAAGGAGAGCTTTCATATTTCTGTGAAATGTGCACCAGAAAGTGGCATAAATTTGAGCTATGCATACAAAATGTCTTCTCTTTCTCAAAGAAGCCCTAGCTTGATAGTGTTCCGGACCAATGGCATTTGAAGTTAACATTGCTTTTATCAATCTCTATATGATATCATCAGCTGGTGAATTATAACCAAAGCAAAGAAGACATATTTACTTCTTCCCTGATCTTTGTTTCCAATTGTACTCTGAAAAGAAAGAAGCAGTAGGATGATGCACAAGAATTGTCTCATCCAATGCCAGCTATCTAAAAATAATTGGGAGCTATTTCAAGCAAGTTATATGTTGGTTGGACTTGATGATCTTAAAGGTTTTTTCCAACATAAATGATTCTTTGATTCTGTGATCTACGTTCCTTCTACAGCCAGTGGAAGGGAAAAATGTTTTCTGAATTCATCCAGTTAGAAGTGTCCAGCAGTAGAAATATGTAGCATGGATAGCTTTCACAGTGTCTCGTCACCCCTTTATACTAGGCTTAGATTCCAGAGAGACAATTGGATTGTAAATGCACTGTGAAGCAAAACACCCTAATTAAAATGTGGTACTAAAATATTGTCTTTTATATTTGCCTAGTTATTTTTTTTCAGACAAAATATCAAGAACAGCTAATGCTTATTTAAAGTGTAGTATTTTTCTCCCATTTTAAATTTGTTTCATTTTTTTCCATTTATTCTTCTCAATTCAACAAGCTTTGAACAGTATTAATTAAAAATTGGCTTTATTATCTTTGTTATAGCATTTTTAATCAATGATATATCAGTTGATGTAATCTTTTTGGTTTTCAGTGAAGCATTCGATGCTGTCTTTCATGGAAGATGTCATGTGCTGGGTGAGAAACTGGCTTATGGGTCAAGTGCAAAGGGTTTTAGTGAATAGAGTTACATCAAGCTGGTGTCCAGTCACTAGTGGGGTTCTGCAGGATTGCATCCTAGGCCCAGTTCTGTACAACATCTTTATAAACAACTTGGATGCAGGACTTGAAGTTATAGTAAGTAAGCTTGCAGGTGATACAAAACTGGGAGGAGCTGTTGACTCCCTCCAAGGCAGGTAAACCCTACAGAGAGACCTTGATAAATTAGGGGACTGGGCAATCACCAACTATTTGAAATTTAACAAAGGGAAGTGCTGGATTCTGCACCTGGGATGGGGTAACCCTGGATGTACATACAGACTGGGGAATGAGATGCTGAAGAGCAGTGCAGCAGAAATGGACCAGGGGTTTTGGGTTGACAGTGTGTTGAATATCAGTCCACAGTGAGACCTGGTAGCCAAAAGGACCAATCATGTCCTAGAGTGGATCAAGCATGGCATCACCACCTGGCCAAGGAAGGTGATTGTTCCTCTCCACTCTCTGCACTGCTGCGGCCTCACCTCAAGTACTGTGTGCAGTTTTGGTCATCACAATATAAAAAAGACTAGGTTACTATGAAGTGTCCAGAGGAGGGCAGCAAAGATGGTGAATGGCCTCAAGGGGAAGCCATATGAGGAGTGGCTGAGGTCACTTGGTCTGTTCAGCCTGGAGAAGACAAGACTGAGGGGAAACCTAACCACAGCATACAACTTTCTTGTGAGGTAAAGAGGAGGGGCAGGCTCTGATCTCTTCTCTTCAGTGAACAACTATAGGACCTGGGCAACACCATGAAGCTGTCAGGGTAGTTCAGATTGGATATAAGGGAAAGGTTCTTCACTGAGGGGTCATTTGGGCACTAGAACAGGCTCCCCAGAGAAGTGGTCACAGCACCAAGCCTCAGAGTTCAAGAAGCAACACTCTCAGGCACACATGGTGTGATTTTTGGGATGGTCATACACAGAATCAGGAGTTGGACTCGATCGTAGCAGATCCCTTCCAACTCAAGATATTCTATGATTGTATGGTTCTGTGATTGTGTGATATTTCAGGTGGAAGCTCCTTCATCTGGGCAAGTTTTCGAACTGTTAGGAAAGTCATACAGATGTTTATGAATTTACATAAAAGAAGAATAATGACCATGGGTAAGTGAAAGCATCAAAAGACAGGATTATTAAAACAAAGTTACTCCTCAGGCAATTATTTTGTGGGCTAAACATGTGCCTCAGAGCTAGTTGATGCAAATTACTTGTGCTGTGACCCTTCAGGGTTTTTTTTTACAGACATTGCAAAGTAGATTACTGAGGAGATTCATATTCTAAAATAGAATTTCAAATAGAATTTCAAAATTGGAGGCCAAAATTTTAACCATGACAGAAATTGAATCTCCATTCAGCATTTTTTCTCCCTGTATCCCAGAACTTCTCCAGAACTCTCATTTATCCAGATGCAGAGGAATTTATCAGTTTGGAAGTGATTCTTCACAGAGCAAAAACAGGTTGAAAAATTTGTCTATACTGAAGCTGTGGAATGAAAAATAAACCTAGTTTATATATGTACTCTTCCTAAGACTGCATAGGGGCAGTCTGTTTTCCTGCTTTCTGGGACAGGTCTTTTGTGAAAGGTCTGTGCTATTTTCTTAAAGAAGTAGAACTTTAATAGAAATTTCATATGATTTTTTCTTGTTTGACATGTTTAGTAGGTAGTAGACTAATCAGAGACAGTGCCAATAATTGATTTATCTTAGTACCTTTAGCAATGCAAGAAATGGCAATACATAAATATATGTCTATATATTGAGCTGTGGTTTTACTGTTCGTGGATATCGGTTATATTTACTGGTGCTATAACTGTGTCAGGACTATGGTACTACGTTAATTAAACTTTTGCACTTGGCAAGTTTTTTGCTCTTAGTCATCTTCATTGTTCCTCAACTCTTTCTCAAACTGTTTATATATTAGCACATATAATTCCAATACTAGAAGCTCAGGACAAAGTTAACCTAGTCCATTTTTTCTGACTCTGAAAGTATAGAATAGAATCGATTGGGTTGGAGAGATCAGCAAGTCCAACCCTTGGCCATAGAAAATAAAGATACCCTGAGGCAGAAGGACTGTTCAGTGAAAATTTTATTCTATTTAATGAAATATTTAAAGTAGACTTAAAGAATAATGTTTAGGATTAATTAGTAAAGAAATTGAAATCAGTACTTGGGCATAAATGGTCAATAATATAGATTTGATATTCAGGATCAGTTTACAGTGTACAGGTTTAAGATAAGCCACAAATGTTTAGAATAGTGTTCACAATTTTCTGTTTGTACTAAGTTTTCTTAATATTTTTGTTAATCGGTAATCATGTCAGCAAAGGAAAAATTACAGAGATTTTTTTGTACAGATTCAAAGCTAGATTTTTAAAATATAATTGTAGCAATTAATAATGGTCTCCATCAATTATTATTGAAGACATAATAAAATCACTGAGCTATTTCCAGGTTTTTCTGAAAAAAAATATAGCCTTCAGAGACGTATATATCAGAAAAATGAAATACAGGTTGATTTAGAAAGAAATGGTATTGAAAGACAATTGAGCTATGAAGATAGTTTTTACAACAGACCAAGACTAAGTAGTTTCCTTTTGTCGTATGGAGTGCTGTCATCTATTTTAACTGTGTGTGCATAATGAACATTAGTGATCTGACAAAGCCTTAGAATTTTTCTGGCTTTGGTAACCATTTTGCTTTTAAATACGAATTCATGACAAGTATTCAATCTTTCCATGTTAAATTAAAAAATACATTAATATAAAAATTCTAATCCATGTCTACTGGAAACATGGATATTTTAATGTTAAAAATTGGTCACATGTCAATAAGAAATAGCTTCTAGAACTTGTTAATGTTGTGCCCAGAACCTTGAATTCACTATTCCAAACATGCCTGCTAACTGTTTGACAATGATTTGTAGTTAGTTCAAGCAATCTATAGAGAACTATTATTTTCCTTTTTTTCCCCTTTATCCAACTTAGTTCAGTCTCTAAATATCGAAAGCGAAATTATATAAATGAAAAATATTTTATTACTGTGAGCAGAAAAAAACATTATGCCTTTTTTTTGGTAAAAGATTTTTTAAAGAAAACTAAACCCATCCCCCCACCCCCCAAAAATCTTGCAATATATTGTGTATGTTGTCTTTAAAACCTGGACACATAGACATTAGAAATGTCAGTCTGTGAAGATTTTCACATGCCCAAAATTTGCAGAAAGCTTGATTTTTTACACCTTTTTCTCTTTAAATGAAAGATATTTATTCACATTTCTGTTTATTTGCGCAGTAAGTTATAATCTCAAATAAAGTGTAACTGAAAATGCCCATCAAAATTAAAAAATAATATTTTATAATTTTAAAAAATGATATATTTAAATAGAGTCTGAAAAAATTGGCAATTTTGGCTGAAACACCTATAAGAAGGACTTTTGATAAAACTAAAATTTTTGTCTAGCAATTTTTTTCTTTTTAGAAAAGTACAGAACTAACTTAGTTCTACATGAAAATGCATCAAAATGCAAAATTGTTATTTTAGTATTAAAGAGAATTGCTGTATCTCTTTGGCAACACAGTCTTCTGTCTCTGAGCACAATGAAGTATCACTCTGAAAAAAAACTAAGCTAAATTATTCAACTTTCCTGAATTCTCAAGCTTTTATCTCCTTACTCCTTGAGTCAGCTTATAATTTCCATTATTTTCCTAAATCCAAAACAGTTTTGACCTTCATTAATTCAGTTTTCACTACATCTCTCTAAAATTGATTAGTGGTTTAGCAAAGACTGAAAGTATTTATTCTGTTATCAACTCTGATATCCAGCAAGAAACCCTGATCAAAAATAAGGCTTCAAGTATCTTAGACACAGTGAAAAAAAAAAAAATAGAGTCCCTACCTTAGAGATATTTAAGCTGCGTACTGTCAGTGCTTACCCTCCTTCCAAAGTATGAGCAATAAAATAACTTTCTACCTATAGTAAAAAAAATACAGTGAAATTCTTTTCCTTCATGGAAACTATCAATTTATTTTAGCTGAATAATTGGTCCCAAGAGCCTTGATCAAAAGCTGAAACAATTCCTGTGTCTCATTAAGTGTTTTAATTTAGCAACCTTGCAGTACAGTTGTAAAAATTACCTGCATTGGCATATAAGCTACTCAATGACTGATGACAATTAAAAAAAACCCACAACAAAACCAAAGCAACCTTTATTGCTACTTTATTTTTCTTTAAAGCAAAAAGAAGGTAGACTTTATCTTATGCATTCAGTACCAGAAATTCCTTTTAATTTAATCAGAAATTCTAATTTGGACCTGAAAAACTTACAGAAAACACCTGCATGTGTTTTCTCAAACAAAAGATTTGAGTTTCTTTCTGGGAAAGGAAATGGTAAATAATTGCATCTTGACCCTCTATTATTTATTAGACCATTACAAGCAAAACAGACCCAAAAAGAGAAGCCAGAACTGTCCTTTTGCATATGGCTGCCTTAGCCAGAACTTCATGAGTAATTTATAAGGATACACTAAACTTTATTTTTAGTTTAAAAGTACTACGTCTTTAAAAAGTTGTTGCATTGAGTTAGAAAAGTCCCTTTTTCCAGGTTTATTTTTGGTCTCAGTTGCTCTTGGACACTTGATTGTTTAGGCGTTGGCTTTGATCATCCATTTACATGGAATGGTTAGTTTTCAATGAATTTTTTTTTGTCCTGTGGTGTGGGGGATGTATTTTTAAAACCTATAAACATCATCTTTATCTCAGGACAACATTCTTACTATTAACACCCTTACCCTATTAACTACTTCTTACCCTATTAACTTACTATTAAAAGAGATCAGCATCAACACAACCAAAATGGAGGTTGGAAAAAAAAATTGAAAGTGTCATACAGCGTACAAGTGGCTTCCCACTAATTCTAGAACATAACAGACCTTACGTGAGAAAGAATTTAATATATTCATAGACCACAGTACTTCTAAGCGTAGGAACTTAAGTAAGAACACCTCAAGATACCCAAGAGTTAACTGAAGATTTAGCCAAGACTTCTCAAAAAAAAACTAAGGGGCATTTAAATTCATAATTCCACATGTAAATTAACTTCATAGATCCTTATTTGTTCCCATACCACCAAAAGAAGAAAAATATAAATAGCTTTTAAAGGATTCCTTTGACATACAGCCACAAATAAGACCACCAGCAATTAAGGGCTTCTGCATTTTTGTATGCTGGAGACTGTGTAAATTTGGTACTCACAGAAAATGAAGAACATTAACTGAGAAGATAAAGCACAAATTATCTGAAACTCACTTTGAACATTTTGTGTTATTTTCTATTGCAATATCTCTTATAGACTCAGACTGTGAAATGGCTTATCAGACCATGACAGTGTGATGAATTGACTAAAATTTTATGGCCTGGTTTGAGCAAAGTTCCAATTTCAGACATTACAGGAAGTTTTCAAATTTATGAACATTTATCTTGTTAATTTTTACAAGGTAATGAATTTAATAATTGGACTGGTTAAGGTATTTAAATTCAATCAAGACAAGGCTGCTGAAGCCATTTGTGACTTCATTATAAAAGAAACAAAACAGCAAAATAAATTTTATTTTTCATTTCATATGAGTTATGATACCACTTTAGAAGAAATTTTAAACCCAAGTTTTAGAAGAAATTTGAAAACTGAGCTTTAGAAAAAGTGTGCAAAGAGTTCTGCTGGCTGGTACACATATCACCTTTCCATGGTATCTTTTAAGTTAAGAAGTGGTATATTTTCATAAGACATTTTCAGTGCAAAGACAAAAAAAAAAAAAAGGGTTGTTCCAACTATAGTGTTTAAGCTCCCTTTTCATAGCAATGACTTTGCTTGTGTTTTGGTATCTACAAATTTTGTGCAAAGTTCAATTTTATAACAACAGTGTCAACAGCTAATAAAACTCAGGATTCTAAATTTTTTTCATCAGTAAAAGATTCAGCTCTGTCAGCCAAATAATTTGGAATGATTTACCAGGCCCATTTCTTGTCTAACACAATAAAATGCGTCTTATATGCCTCTAGTTCCTTTTGTAATTTTCTCCTTCAGTTTCTTGATAAAACAGCATCCCTTCTTTTTTCCTGCTACTTGTTTTCCAACTGAGATATTACTGTTTCTATTTCTATCCAGAACTCTTTACCAGATTTATTTCCATAATTACTGTTCACTTTTTGATCTTTCTGAGGAAATAGATGCTGTATTTTTTAAGTCAAAGGAAGAATCAGAAGTAAATTTTTTTTGAACTTTTATAATTATGACATCTCATGCAAACTATTTTTGTCAGCTTTCCCTTGTTGGAAACAGGGAAATGAAGGACACTTTCTCTATTACACTCTCAGCTACAACAAAATGAACCCCTTAAATGAAAGTCATTGAACCGATTAAAGTATCAGAGAGTTATACACAGAGACTTACACTTCTAAACTGCAGTTAATATGGTCCTAAAAAGCATTTGAATCTTGGTGTTGAAATTCTATTACTCTCAGTCACACATTCCATTACATTTGACAAATGCAGATAAAACTAAGTTCCTCTTATGACTAGTGATAAGCCCTTAAATCCAAGCTCTCCTACTGATAGCGGTCTAAGGTTATTATTTTATCCTTCTTTGTGATTAACCTTTTTGTCTTTAAAACTAAAGGTATGTCTATGGGGAATGGAGGACAACTGTGATAACAGAATTGAGAGAAGAGTGTTTCACATTTGATTCTGCAATAGCCAGTGTAGTGCTAAAATGTGTAAGTTGCAGTATCTGATATTCCACCTTAGCAGGAGACTTTACTGCTTCTCAAAGATTTCTTTGATACTACCAGTGAGCCATTGTCACAGTTTAGCTCAAGGGCAGCCATGAAAGAGTGGGAAACATTTAATTGATTGTTAATATATGAATATTTCTACAAGTAAGCAACAGTTTATGCAGTATCAGCTATTAAACAATGAAGACCAAAACAATATTAATTGGAGACTAATAAATTGCACCTAACATTAACTGAAAATGCTTTATCTCATGTTCAGTTAAAGAATAATAATGATATCTACAATTTCCACATTATTTTGCTGTTCTCCCTTCCATTAGCAAATTATTCATATTAGCTGTGATAACAATGCTAATGAACAAACTTTATTGAAAAAGAAATAAGCTGCAGTTGTGTCTGTCTATGAATGTTTGTGTCTTCCTACTGTATCACCTGAAGCTACACTGAATGATGCCTATGAAAAGTGCATTCTTGGCACAAATACCCTACCAGTTGCATTGTAATATTTATTAGTTTCCATAGCTTTACACGTTTTGCAAAATAAAAAAACAAACAAACAATACTGTAATAACATTAAGGGTTATTCCTAAGTATCCCTAAGGATTCTTCCATGGCTGTTGTTGATATGATTGCATATTGCATCCCTGCTTAGTGGGAGTTCTTCATATTATTTTGCTGACAATCAGCAGTGAGGAGTAAAGCTTCACAACATTGACATCAATATCTTATAATTTGTCCTCCCCGTGTCTGATTATCAAAGACAACAGAAAATCAGCAAGGGCGTAGTGGTATGGTTTGGCAGTTTTGTAGCTGTTCTGTTCGGCTTTCAGTCACAGATGTCAAGAATCTATGATCAAAAACTTAATTTCCTTGGTCTGTGATTAAAGTGTTCTTTCATGTGGCCGTATTCCCTTATGCCTGTGATTTCTGTTGCATATATATGCTACAGAAAAATTATTAAAATTCATACCTAAGTGCCTTAACTTTAGTATGTGTGACCTGGAAAAACAGTGTATAAGATCAAGTTCTTTCCTGCGAGCTCCTTGTCTTGCTACTCAAACAATATTTTCTTCCTTTCTCATCTGACTTTGCTGTCAATGTGATTGCTCCTGAGAGAGCCATCTATAAAAGTCAGCAAAAATACATTCAATGAGTATGCCAGAATCTGATGTTTATCTGAATATTTTCTTCAGGGTATCCTCATTCCCACTGTTCTGAGTTGATATTTTTTCTGGAAGAAAGCTTTGTTTCTCTCATCACAGCTTAAGTTAATTGGTCTTGCTGTTTGTTTTTCTTAACAGTTTTGTCTAGAAAACTGGCTTGCTTTAGTATAGACATGAAAATTCTTGTGCAGGTCTTTTTTTCTTTTTTAGATCCCTCAGATTTCATGTGTGTTTGAGAGACATGCAGAGGACAAAACTTTTCAATGACGGATGACTTTCAGTGCAGAAATCCTTTATATCCTTAAACATAACTGGCTGAGAACTGCAAGATCTTGTTTGTCTAAAAGTAAACTGTACTTGCCCTGAACATCTGAAAAGTATAATGTACATTTACAACTAGATTTTTAAGCATGCTAAGACAGTTTGTTGGCATTTATAACTATTATAAATTTGATAGCTGAAGTTTTATTAAGCCAACAGCATTTATTATATGCATAAGTATGACAGATTCAAGTTTCCATGTACTGCCCTCTTTGGTTTTTTTTGTTTTATTTTCTTGTTATATTCTTTATACCTATTTTCAGAGGGACATTTTGATTAAATACTAACCTAAGTCATTCTGTTCTGTGTAAAATTCCCTGCTGATAATATATGTTTCCTTACATTAAGTCAGACTTGCTGAAACAAAACTTGGAGTGCCAGGGAAAATAAAAATAAGGACAGAGTAAGGAAATAAATTTTTGACAAACAGTAACCCTAAATCCTGGGGTTTATTTTCTTCTACAAGTCTCTGAAAAACAGTGGTGTTATAATAGAGAATGTGGTCTGAGAGAGAGTAAAATACAATTCTGTTATACATATAGACAACCACAGTGAGCTTCATCTGATCCAGCTTCAGTCATCTAAAGTGTAAGTTTTAAGTTCTAATTTTTTATCAAGTTGATTTGACATAGAAATTTCTAGAAGATTTTATTTTTCATACAATTAAATTAGTTACCCTTTGAAAGCACCAATCTATATTGATATGGAGAAAACCTAAGCAAATTGCCTTGCACTCTAAAGTCTTCTTTTAGAGGCCTGTAGTAATAGTAAATACTTATACATGGAGAGAGCATAAAGAGTATACCTGCTTATTCATAGAGCTATTGGATTTTGCAGGAGCTGTAGAACAATTTTCTTCTTCCTATTTTTTTTTACCGCTTCAGGCTTGTTATAATAGTATACTGAACCAAAGACATAAGATTATAAACCATAGTTGATAAGAAAGAATGCAAAGATCTCTCAGGAGATATAACTAAATAATACATGTATTAATATAAAAATTAGAAAATGTAGCACAATTTAGTAGCAAGTCTTGATATTCAAAATTTGTAAATTGCTTACAAGTATCACAGTGAAAAATTTGCCTCATGTTTCAAATGAATAAATAGACTGAATAAAATCAAGACAATTTTTATCAAAGCCTTCAGTTTCTTTGGGCCTCCATCCAACTGCCTGTTCCCATTTTGATTTCTGTGCATGGTATATTAAATTATTTTCAAGTACATAAAGATGTGGTGTTTGAGATGTTAAAATTTTGTTGGTATTTTTTCTGGTGTAAAGTGGAACTTTTGAATTGCTTTTGTACTGGTTCTGACCAGAAAGGATTTAGCTTTCTTTATAGCAGATCACATGGTGCTGTGTTTTGGATGTTCGGGTAAAACAGTGTCGCTAAAAAGGCCAATGTTTTGGTCATTGTTAAAGAACGCTTATAGTATCAAAGCTTTCTCTTTCTCCACCAACCCAGTTTGTCCAGTGAACAGGCTGGGGGTGAGCAAGAAGTTAGGAGAGGACACAGATGGGACAACTGACACAAGCTGGGCCAAGTGACAGTCCATAAGATGGCATACAATAAAAACTGCATGTAAAGGAAGGAATGTTGTTTTCTTCCAAAGCGGATATTACTTAGAGGTTGTCTGGGCACCATTTTGCTTGTAGGAGGTGCTAAACATTTTTTAATTATTATTAGGTTTTTGGTTTATGTGTTGGGGTTTTTTTTAATTTCCTGTACTTATTAATCTGTCTTTATCTTGGTCCATGACTTTTCTTGCTTTTGCTTTTTCTATTCTCTCCACCACCCTGCTGATGGTGAGGAGAATGGGCAAGAAGCTATGTATGTGCTCAATTGCTGACTGGGGTCCACTCACCCCATTTTTAAAATCAGTTTGTTCATTCTTTTAAGTTTATAGCTTAATTGAATCTCTAGTCATCAGTAATTGAGTTCAAAGGCTGTCATCACTACCCAAAGAATGCATTGAAGATTGATTCATCAAAATATTTTCAGTTTTAACAAAGGAAATGCACAGAAGTGATAGAAGAAATAAAAACACATAGTGATGAATTAGACTGTCTAAGGTTTCAGGTTTGGAAACAAAATTTGGACAATTGAAGTCTAATAGATTTTTTCTTCTTAAGGAAAAAAAAAAGATATAATCAAGCTATAAAGTCTCTTTTAAACAGAGTAAAGACTTTCTATAACCCTCGCAATATTTCTTAACAGTTGTGTCTTTTATCCCTGAAGAAATGACTGTTGATAATCTCTATTGGTTTGTGTCTCAAAAAACACATCAGTGTCTGCATTCAAGGCCATTTGTACTTTAAAACAATGCATTTATCCCAAGAAAGTCATATGAAAAAAGACTAAAACATATTACACTACACATACAAATGACTACCTTGTTTTTACAAAAGCAGACAGTCATAGGAAAAGCAAATGGTAGATTAAGGTTGAGAAATACTGGACACAGTTTGGAACACCTGAAATACTGATTAGATGTAAGAAAGAACATTTTTTTCCATGAAGGTCATAAAATCCCTGAAGTATTTTCCCAGAAGTGCAGTGGGATTTCCAATCTTGGAGTTGTTCAAGAATTGACTAAAAATGGTCCTGAGAAATTTAGTCTTACTGAGACTGCTTTGAGTGAGGAGATAGGACTAGAGATCTCCTGAGGTTCCTTTCATCCAAGTCATTATGAGATTATATTATGTAATTAAAATAGAAGGTACAGATCAATTTTTAGCATAAAGAATTGTACAACTACTACAGTACTATAATGGACTTTCATGAAATTTTTTCAAAGTTCTCTCTCTGAAATACATTCACTGAGACATCTTGCAGTTTTGGAATTAGGATAATCAGATTCCCCAACTAATTCTAAGATGCTGAAAACAGAAAATTAGAAAACTGGCAGATGTAGTGTGTTAAAGATTTTCTTAAGTGACCCTGAGTTTTCAAAATATTTGAGTGTAACCTTAAGAAGCTAAAATGCGGGTTAAAGGATTAATAGTTATTTAGTGTCACGTGGTTATTATAAGCACATATATCATACTTAGACTCTGATTCCATAATATGCTTAGTATGCTGGCTGCTCCTGCTGAAGTCATATATATTTTTACAGTATTGAGGTCAGAGTAAAATAAAGGACTTAGGGACATAAACATGAAAGATGCCTGAAGTTAGCTGATCACATTTGGAATTAACAAAGTGATAAAACTTCTAAATTAATCTCTTAAATGAAAAACATCTGCTTGTGTTAAGCTGAGCCATCCAGTAATAGATTTGCCTCTATTCATCTCTGTCAAAGTGAGTTGCTTTTGCATGCAGAACCTAGGTAGCTACTCCCATTTTTCCAACTGTGCTAACATTAGCAATTTAACCAGGAACCAGGTAATTCTTTACCTGTAGCTTTTTTTTTTCCCCCCCTCAGGATTCAGCTTTCTTCCAAAGTTATTTTTAGTTCAAACAGCTGTTTAGTCACAAAAAGAGCAGTTTCAAGCCCAGAATAACAAGCTGTGCATAGAGGCAGAAGCTCAGCCACAGCACTAGGCTAACTTGCCTTCAAGGTCTCCTAGTTGGAGTTGACAAGCATCTGTCTAGTGACAGGCTGGTCTGTAACACTGCATGAGCTTGCTTGTATCTCTTTGCAAATTACCATGTAAACATGGGTAAAGTAAAACAGAGCAAATTGTTGCAGCATCTCCTCTGTCAGACTTAACCTATTTGGGAATTCTCTGTGAGGATAAATAAGCTGAAGCTTATAAGATTCTCACCAATGACAGCACCCTCAGAGAGCAAAATTCCAAACCCATAGATTTAGTGTCCTTATATCTCCATGGACGACTATATACACCTGTAAAACATAATTTGGCTTTACTTTGGCTTTTTTAATTGCTAGAATTCCAATCTGAATGTTAATAGCAAATTAATATAAAATTATATATCCTTTTAAATGGATACAAATATATAGTTTCTTCATCTGATATGTGCTATGTAAAATATCTGATAATCTTTATTTATCTGCAATCCTCTTTCATTTTTTCTCTCACATGATAAACATAGAACATAGTTTTTCAAAATATAGCCATTAAACTAGTTGTGATTTAGACAACAAAAGACCATTGGAATAGGTTTGATAAAGAATACACCAAACAATTTGCAACTGATCCTATTCTGAATGCAAAAGCTGCTGGTGCTGATTACATTTAGTAAATAATGATAAGGAAGGTCAAAGAAGATGTATCCCCTCCCCCCTAAAACCGTCTTCCATTGCAACATTTCTTCCCATACCTCTCAATCCTNAAAACACAACAGTGCTGCAAAACTGGTAATAATGGGTAAGGAGAAGGCTGAGGTGCCCAACAAAATTTTTGCCTCAGTCTTCCATTGCAATGTTTCTTCCCATACCTCTCAATCCTACGTATTGTAGGACTGGGACTAGGGAAGCAAAGTCACTCCTACTGTAAAAAAAAGATGAGGTTTGAGACCCTCTGAGAAACCTGAATGTACATATGTCTATGGGACCTGATGAGATGCATCCCAGAGTCCTGAGGGAATTGGCTGAGGTAGTTGAAGTCCTTGGTGACTGAAAAAGAGTAAACTTTGCATCTCTTTTTAAAAAAAATAGAAAGGATAGAAAGGAGGACCCTGGAAACTACTGACCTGTCAGGCTCACCTTTGTGCCTGGGAAGATCATGGAACAGATCCTCCTAGAAGCTATGCTAAGGCACGTGGGGAACAGAGAGGTGATTTGAGACAGGCAGCACAGCTTCATCAAGGGCAAGTCCTACCTGACCAACCTAGTGGTCTTCTGTGATGGAGTAACTGCATCAATGATCAAGGGTAGGGTTGCAAATGCCATTTGTCTGAACTTCTGTAGCCTTTAACAGGGTCCTCCAAAATATTCTTCTCTCTAAATTGGAGAGAGAAGGATTTTTTAGATGAATAAAAAATTGGTTGCATCTAGAGGGTTGTGGTCAATGGCTCAGAGTCCTGACAGACATCAATGACAAGTGGTGTCCCTCAGAGGTCTGTATTGAGACCTTACTGAACACTTTCATTAATTGCAAAGATGAAGGGGTCAAGTGCACCCTCAGCAAATTTATAGAGCTGAGCAGTGGTNTGCACCCTCACCAAATTTATAGAGTTGAGCAGTGGTGTTGATACACCTGAAGAATGGAATGCCTTCCAGAGGAACCTGAACAAGCTCAAGGAGTGGGTCCACAAGAATCTTAGAGGTTTAATGAGACCAAATGCAAGGTGCTGCACGTAGGTCAGATCAACACCCAGTATCAATCCAGGGTGGGGGATGAACAGATTGAGAGCAGCCCTGCTCAGAAGAACAGGATGCTGGTGGTTGAGAGGCTGGACATGAGACAATTGTATCCTGGGCTGCATCAAAAGAAGCATGGTCAGCAAGTCAGGGGACCTCTACTCTGCTCTGGTGAGACCCCACCTGCAGTGCTGCATTCAGCTCTTGGGTTCCCAGCACATTGACCTGTTGGAGCAAGTCCAGAAGAAGGAGACCAAGATGATTAGAAGAATGGAATATCTCTTCTATGAGGAAAGGCTGAGAGAATTGGGTTTGATCAGCCTGGAAAAGAGACTGCTTACCAGTGACCTAACTGGGACCTTCCAGCACCTGAAGGGAGCCTATAAGAAAGACAGAGAGGGGATTTTTTCAAGAGCATGAAGTGGTAGAACAAGAGGGAATGGATTAAAACTAAAAGATAGTATATTTAGATTAGATATTAGAAAGAAATTCCTTATTTTGATGGTGGTGAGGGACTGGAACAGGTTGCCCTAGAAAGCTCCTAAACACCTCCGAAGGTGTTCCAGGGCTAGGCTGCAAGCAGCTCTGAGCAACCTGGTCTAATGAAAGGTATGCCTTGCCATGGCAAGGAGGTTGGAACTAAATGATCTTTAAGGTGTCTTCCAACCCATACCATTCTATGATTCTATGAATATAAGACATAAACTCCCTATTTGGAATCTCAGACTTTCTGTGATAAGTAAAAGTGTTTAGTCAGTCATGATTCTGGTCCTGATACAGTAAAGTTCTTAAAATACAAATTTTATGTTTTACCCAAATTAGATATTTTGGTATTTTTTAAAATATTATCCATGTGCTTGATAGAGCAGAAATGACAGCAACTAACAGCTGTACAGAAAAGCAGATCATCAACAGTTTGCCAGATGATGTGGCGCTCACAGTATAATGGTGGCAGAGCTATTAATCCAAACCTTATCCTATCCTAGCCCTTCCCAAAAATTAATGTAGCTTGCATTGTTTCCTGTAGGAGACTGAACTCCTTTGAATTGTTTCTGAAATGTACTCTTTACTATTAATTGTTCTTCATCTAAATACTTTAAGTTCCTACTTTAAGTACCAGGTAGTGCAATTAGATGCTTACCCAACTAGTAAAGATAAGTATTTTGCCTCAAGCAGGTCATGTAGAAGAAAAGCTTAAACAAACTTCACTGTTTATGGGAAAATTAATGTACTTCTACAACTTCTGTTACAGATAGAGACACAATCATGAAAAAAGTAATAAATATATTAGAATAGAAAAAACATATAATTTGTATTATGAGTCTTGACAACTACCATAATATTAAAATATATTTTCATAAAATTGATTCAAATTTCTATTTTAGAAAGACATTGATTGAAACACCTTTCAGTAGTGAATATAGGTATTTTTGGGAGCTTCAGATATAGCTGACAGCCAACTCATGAGCCAATATATTTCTTGAACTCCTATTCCAGAAAGTGCATAAATACTTGAAAACTACACAATGAAGCTTATAAGGAGTAAATGTACCTGTAAACTCCAGATAGCAGTTACTGCAAAATACATAATAAAAAGAGTCCTGAAAAAGAATAAAACTCCTCTGAGAAGAGAGAGGGAAAGTAAGCATTACTTGTATGAATGGTTCTTTTCTCTTCCTGTTCTAGAAAGAAGATTAGGCAGCTAGAGTGCATTTTACAGTTCTTTAGAAAAGTTGTATTCAGGATTATGAGAAAGACCATGATAAAAAGATTTGCCATACACTTCTCTGAAACTCAGGGAGAAACAACGTAGTGTATCATTTAGTTATAAATTTTCTTTCTCTCTGTATATCATTATTTATGGAACATTAGTTTTCTTGTCTTGGTTTTTATTTAGACTACCCACCCAGAAGTGCAGGAGTATATGTTTTTAGTTGAATGTCACACTAACACTGCACTAAACAGGCTGTTTTTTTCTTACACCCTAATACTAATATTTCAAATGTTTCCATGTCTCTGTTCCATAATTCTGGTCTTCTAGCATGCATATGTGTGTATGAGGAAAAATTAATTTTAAAAGTTTTTTGCCTGTTTGGTTGGTTTGCAATTTTTTGCTTTATTTTGTTTTGTTTTGTTTTCTTGTGTTTTGATTTGTTTTTTACCTTTCCATTACTCACTTCACTGAAGGTTTAAACCATCCAGTGAGGAAATTACCATTCCTGGAAAATACTTTCATGGAAACTCTGGGTTGCGACATCCTTTCTGGCAGATGCAGAGGTCATAGGTTTCTGTCAGGTGGATACCATAACTAAACTCCTTCTGAGAGGATGATGATCACAAGTTAAACTCACCTCGAGCTGATAGGGTAGCAACACTGTGTGTGCCCTTCCATGTGAACTGCTGCGCTAATTGTTGCACTGCGCCCTCACTGACACCACATGTCCTGTTTGCCTGCTCTGATCACAGCATTCCTGGTCACTTGTGTTCCCAAAACTGTGTGCAGTTGTGGGGGTAGCCATAATTTCCAGGCTCTCATGAGAGCTGCTGGCACCTCACTGATCTCCCCACTTCATGGTGTTGCCCTGCCCCAGGAAACCTTCTTGTGAACCAAGATCTGCTGTTCCACTGTGGATAGGCCTGACTCCAGAGCACCTTGCCTCAGTGACTGACTTTCTTCTCATTCTACTTTCCATTCTGGCTACACTGGGGTACATGATATCTTGAGCTTATGTGAGGACTTTATCCAATATTGTCTATCATCTTCAAAGGAGGATGAAACTAAATTTAACCTATGTGAAGTATTTTTAAATCTACCATAGGTTGTGGGGCTACTTTATTTTTTTTTTCTTCCCTGAATTAACTAGTTTTCTTCCTATCATAAGTATATTAAGTGGGTTGATTACCACTTAGTACTTTTATTCCTTCTGTATTCAGCTAGTTTCTTTTTGATATTCAAAGCAACAAATTATGTTAATTTCTTCAGTAACTTATCCCACTCAAATTCATTATACTGTTCCATGTTGTGAACAGCAGGAGTGTGATCCCTCAGCTAGCAAAGACCAGAAAACAATAACATTATGGGAGTGCAAACGGTAGTTCCTTTTCTTCTTCTTCTTTTTTTTTTTTAATTTTTATTTTTATTTTTATTTGGTTTGGATTTGTTGTTAAAGTCAAGCAATGTTTTATTTCATTTACCAAGAAACCAGCTGATATATTGAAATAATCGTTTTTCAAAATACACAGTGTTTTTTGATGTAAACAAAACATTGACTCTAAGGATGTTTTGATACTTATGTTGCGGCTCCATCAGAACATAATGCACATTGCACCCATGAAAATATCAAATGAATTAACTATGATCATGCTATTAGGATTAGCACCACATGAATTCATAATGCCAGAACTTATTTTATTGGGTCTCTATTTCATTTCAAGTGTCCCATCATTTTCAACACATTTGGTATTCACTGTGTTAATAGTGATCATTACTAATTCATTCAGAACTGTCGTGGAAATTTCCACCAAAATCTCACCATAATTTCTATTTATGAACACATTTAAGGCCAAACGCTGTCAGATGTTATTGATGAATTGAAGCTAAACAGTTTAGCTACGCAGTTCACTTCTGTAATCTCTGAAAATATATTATGAGAGACACCAAAAATTTGAGACTATAACCATGACATATTACAAGTGTCATTTTTTTTCAGTCTTACAGAATTTTTATACTTTAACACTCAGAAGGAAAATTTTTAATCATTTAATTGCGATAATCTAATTATTTTCTGATTTTATAGGTGAAAAGGAGAGAGCAGTATATTTTCAACAATACTGTCTATTATATTTTTCAAGTTTGTTTGTGTTACACATATAAAAATAATTTGAAATCAGTATTTTGAAAATGTATGGCGTTACAGAGATGCTCTTTTTACCCCATTTCCTGATTTTGTTATTGGGAAGAAGGATTATATTATTCAGTGAAAGCTGAAATACAGCCCTTTGAGTTGGATTTTAATCATGTTTTATTCAACAGGATATTATTTTGCAAATAGCTACACTGGCTACACTGTTAATAATATTTGGCCTTAAATCCAAAATAACATAATGGAAGGTGAAACCACATTTCAGAAAATGAAAATCTGAATGTGTTTGTGTTGTGGTTTAAGCCCAGCTGGCAACTAAGCACTACACAGCCATTCACTCACTGCTCCCAGTGGGATGGGAAAGAGAATTGGAAGGGTAGAAGCGAGAAAACTGATGGGTTGAGGTAAAGAAAGTTTAATAGGTACTGCAAAAGCCACAAGCTAAAGCAAAGCAGACCAAGGAGTTCATTCTCCATTTCCCATGGGCAGGCAAGTGTTCAGCCATCTCCAGGAAAGCAGGGCTCCAACATATGTAATAGTTACTTGAGAAGAAAAATGGCATCATTCTGAACATTACCCCCCTTCCTCCTTCCCCCCAGTTTATAGACTAAGAAAGATGCAATACAGTATGGGACATCCCTTTGGTCAGTTGAGATCAGCTGTCCTGGCTCTGTTTCCTCACAACCTTTTGTGCATCTCCAGACTGCTTACTGGGTGAGGTGCTATGAGGGTCAGAAAAGGCCTTGACTCTGTAGAAGCACTGCTCAGCAGTAACAAAAACAGTAACAAAAAAAATAACTCTCTATTATCAACCCTCTTTCCAGCACAAATCCAAAACATAACCCCATACCAGCTACTAGGAGGAAAATTAACTCAGTCCCAGTAAAACCAGCCAGGAAGTAATTCAACTGTTAAACTGTACCAAAATGCTTCCTTTTCGGTGGTCATTTCTGGGCCAAAAAGGTTTAAATTAAACTGCACAGGTTCAACATAATTGGAGGATGCTGTCACTCTAAATAATTTACAGATTAGTGAAAGATGCATGTTTGAATCTATTATAGGATGAAAGATACTTGAATCTGTGAATCACAAATCTTTATCGGGGGTGGTAGCTGTGAACCCCCTAATGTGAGCCCATGAAAAAGATCCACTTTACACAGGAATCACCAAGGTGAAGACAAAATGAATCAGTTTATTGGAGGATAAGCTAACTTTTATCTGGTAAGGCATGGAATGTTTGGAATTTGGGAGGAATCAGGGACGTACATGGGAAATTGAGCTAAAACACATACAAATATGGGTAAGTGGAGATACAAAAATGGGGAGAAGCTATCAATTTTAACTAACAGGATCCAGTAGGCAAAGTTACATCAATACAATCATTAAATAGGAAAGAGGTTAATACTAATTCAAACTGCAGATTACATATAAAGTAAGATTTTTTCTAACAACATTGTTAATAAATTGAATAAACTTTTATAATATGAAAAGGCAGTCTCTGAGGTAGGAAGTTATTTGTTGTCCACTAGTTTAGCTGTATTTCAAAGCTGTCTTTTCTTCAGTTCTCTTTCTCTTCAGATGTTCTCTTCCACCACATATAAACTTCTTATGGAGTATCCCCAACAAATCTTGGGCAAGGCTCTCATGTACTCAGGTTTGAATAAAAATAAGCTTACCACATCCAAGTGTTTAAGCACTCCAGCTGCTATTCCAGAAATATGTTGGTTTCCAGTACCATGTTTTGCTAGCCTAAGGCATCTCAAATGACACCAGATACTTAAATGGAGACAAGTGAATTTTACTCTTAGAGTGGTATTTATTTGCATAAAGACAGATTTCTAATGTAATTACAGTTTCTCTAAGATATTTCTTCTGGTCTTGAGTAGCAAAAGATGACAACGGGTATCTCATAAATTCTCTGTTATTCTCGTAGCATGGTGTGCTTGTCTCAGATGCTCTGGGGCATCTGCCTATGTTTAAGTCATTTCATAAAGCTCTAGATTTTCACTGACAATAATGAAGATATGAAGGTGAATTTGAACAACTTACTCTCATTGAACACCCATTTGTGTGCTCCTGTTTTTAGATACTACAACCTGGAGCTGAACTATGCCATCGAGTCAGGATTTAAAATTATTCCATTCTGTTTTTTTCATTGATTTGAACTGTCTTTTGAAAAAATATAACGTATACTCCTGAGTCAAGGACTGAATAATTTAGGTCCTATTCAGTGACACCTAGCTCTTCTAAAAGAGTATCTTTATGATTTTGGACTCCCTTTTCACAAGCTAGGTGAGTGAGTAAGCATGTGAAATAATCAAGTAGGATCTTTATTAAGCTCTAATATCAGTGGTTCTTCAATAAACTCCAGTACTCCAAAATTTTAATTTGTGTCACTGTAACAGAAGGCAGGGACCTGCCACTGGCAGTTCTGTGACAACTCATTTTTCCAAAATGCTCTCCAAACCCTTTGTGGCAGTGCTACCTTACATCAATCCACAAGCAATCAGCTATGAGACCATGTAAGTACATTTGCATTTTGTGTGGAGATAGGGGAAAAAGATACAGATCTCCTGATTCCAAGATTAATCACTGAAAAAATTGTAACCTTTGGAATCCCTTCAGTTCAGAGTATTTACAGGTCCTTTCTCTGTCACAGAAGGACCAGTTGGAGCAAACATGTCAGACCTTGGTATCCTGGCTGACTTCCATTTGGAATAATCTATTCTAATAGGATTTCCTGGTATGGTATTGTTTCATTTTGTTTATCATTCTCACTGAATATAATTTAATTTTTCTCTTCCCCAGTGCCATCACTGTCTGTTTAAATGAGTGTATATGCTCCACATCTTCTTTGAAAACTAAATTGTCTCTCAGCTTCTTAGTCTTGATATTACATTTCTTTTTTTTGGAGAACCTGTGAGTGTATACTAAGGCAAAGTCAATCTAATTACTGCCTCAATCTGCTCATAATATTTTCTTGCCTACATGCTACTCCCAAAACTTTGTACATATATTTCAGGTATTTCTAATTAATTAGAATTGCACTACTGTTCGTGTTACCTATCTGAACTTGTCCTTGATGCATCTTGTCCTTGATGTATCTTGTAACTTGTCCTCCTGTTACAGGAGGGCTGCTGTGAAGAGTAAATGGGTTCTTACATTGTATTAGATGTAGACTTTTTTCTTCAGTGGTGGAGTCCTTTGTCCATAGAACCTAGTTTAAAACAGCAACAGTATTCTTTACCAAAAAGAAAAAAAAAATTAAGAATATAAGTAATTTCTATATTAGAATATCAGAAACAGGTTTGAAAGCGAATATGTAATACAATTTTATATCTCACATATTAATCAAAGCTCATTTTAAAGATCCCTAGTTATGAAGGTAGTGTTACCTTCCTTTTACACTTTTACATCCTCACTTAAAAAAAAAATAGGAGTTCCTTATTTAAATATTCTTTGGGGGTTTGTGGTGGACAAGAAAACATTCTTTCTTTCCTATTTTTCAGGGCAAATTTGCTTGGTTTTCACATTTTTGAGATAGATTATCGTGCCTTCTCACCACTTCTTTTCCATTAAAGTCACACTGTTCTTCCCAGTTTATTAGTGTATAATATTTTTTCCTACAAGAACAGTGACTAATAAGAAGACCAGCTTTAATATCAGTTCCAAGTTTCTATATGGTTGTCCTTTACTGGAAGCAGATTTTTTTTTTCCTTGATGAACCTCCAATATTTGCTCTGATTTGCTTTTAGCAGTTTGAGTAAAATCAATGCTGCTGATTTGAACACATGTATTTAATATTTGTGTATGATATATAATAAATATATATATGACTGAAGAGTCAATATGTGTCTAGTTATTACATGAATTCATAATGTCAAAATTATTATTTTTTTTCTTTTTCTCTTAACTTCATATACATCAACTTCAATAATGTTGTAAACAAGGATGATAGCTATTCTCCTGGCCATGGCAAGTTTCCCTACTTCCCAGTTCACTGGTATTCTTCTAGAATCTTGCACACGGTGAAGATTTGAGCATCACTAACTGCAAACAAGCCTGGAATGAGGACTGAGCTTTCAGGAATCCCCTGTACAATACACTCTAATATTTTTCTGTTATTAATAAAGCTGCAGTTGCTAAAGTGTGTGCAATATTTCAAGAAAATAAGACAATAAACTAAATATGTATAAGAATAAATACATACCAACTATATGTGCAGTGACTACACGTGGTTTAATTATGCTAATGATCATATACACCTATATTAAATAAAGGTCACCCATTACCCATGATTCTAAGTCATCTGGATTAGCCATTGTGTGGATCCCTAACTCATCATAAAATAGTCTTGAGATCTGGACACTACATGTCTTTGGTTTGTTTGATAAAACAAGACGCAGTAAAGATGCCCTGCTATAATTTATTTTAGTTTGTACAACAGAAGCAATAGTTTAGAGATTACTGTTTTCTCATCCTCATGTGTTTTCTGATAGATTGTAACAGCTAAAAGACAGAGTTCACTCACTTTGAAAATTACTCATAATTGTATTTCACTTGGTTAAAAAAATAAAATCAACAAACATCTAATCCTGGGATAAACACAACAACTGAAGTTGGTGTCCCTTGGTAGTGTAAAGCTGCATGACTCACAGGTTTTTTCTGAAAAAAATCTACAGAATTTTATTTTGAAATATCCTTTTTATTCCCCCAATAGTTGCATGTGAACAGCAAAAAAAAATGACTGAAATCAAGAGAACATTTCAATCACACAGATTAATTTCTAGTGGAGATTAAGTTAAAAAGAAATCTTTTCCTGATCTTATTAATTGTGAATTAAGCCTTTTACTGAGTTAAAAGAGTAGGAGGCCTGTCATGAAATTAAAACAGCATAGTTAGAAACAAACAAAAAAACCCAGCCTTTTTCACATTAAGACAATGGTGGTGGCATTCATTGCTATCTACAATTAGTTGCTGGAATCATTTAAAGAAACCAGTGATCCACGTGAAGGTCATTGTACTATGGAAAACACTGTTAAAAGTAAGAAGCTTAAACTTGCATCCTAGATTTTTTGAAATTAAATGGTTTTCAGATAATAGGCCAGGTACTACCTTGCTTTTATTATCCGTGGAGAGAAAATTATCTAAGTTCTAATAAAGATTAACCTTTAATGAATTATCCCTATAAAATAGTCCCTTCAAGAAAACAAAGGCAGAGCTACCTGCCTGTTCAATAGTAAATCTCTTTTCAATATTCTAAGTGAGGAATATAAGCACGAGAAATGCTAAAACTCCGTTGTTCCTTATAAAAAAATAAAAAAAGTTTAAAATTTGCATGTAGGGGAAAAAATTTACAGGAAATTTACAGGAAAATTACCATAATATTTCAAGTCAAGTTGTTTATTTAAGTGTTGAACCTAAATGCCACTATAAATTTCAGATTTTTTTTTAATAACAGTGGAAAAGTGAGCCAACACTAATTTCTGCCTACAGTAAGAAGAGTTGTCTTGACAAGAACTACTTTGTCATTACATTTACTAATTCATAATTGTTTATTTTTATGTTTTATCAACATAAGAAGAAAATGCATCTTATTGCAAACACATTACACTACTAAACAAAAGCCACTCTTAACACTTCTAGACAATAATTTCTTGTTTCTTGAGAGATAACTTGCTTAGCTGAATATGAAATTACGTCAAGTATGACACTGCAGACTTTTGTTTGTTTTGCAATTTTCTAACAGAAAAAAAACTTTCAGAAAAAAATATTGAAAACTTTAAAATATTAGGGTAGATAGAAATGGATTTAAATGTTAGTCAAGTTGATCTTGAAAGATAGATATTTTTTCCAATTTTTTAATATCAATATAACACAAGATGTTTCACTGTCTTAAAACTGGGAATTTAGATGCTTTGGCTCTTGAAGTTTTGTATTATATGATGAAATATCTACAGTGGATTTAACTTGGCTGGCTGCCAGGTGCCCACCAAGCTGCTCTATATCTTCCACTTCATCAACAAGATAAAGGGAAAAAAATAGGACAAAAAGGTTGTTGATTGTGTTAGAGACAGGGAATGTCTGTAGTAACAGGACAAGGAATAATGGGCACAAATTGAAAGAGAGAAAATTTAGGAGAAATTTAGGCAGGATATTAGGCCGTAAATTCTTTACTGTGAGGATGTTAAGGTACTGGAACAGGTTGCCCAGGGATGTTGTGGATGCCTCCACCCTCTCAGTGTTCAAGACCAGGTTGGACAAGGTCTTGAGCATCCTGTCATATAGAGAATAAATAACTGTTCGCCTTGAAAACGTAGATTTCTTGGAAAATCTTGAAAAAGAAACAGCATTTGTAATATCAGGCAGATGGAACTTAGTCTTAAATAAGAAATCAAATTTTAAATAAAGCATTTTCTTCTTTCTCTGCACCTTATAGATTACAATGCTTGTTTTCCTGCACCTTTATGTTGTGAGATGATTTTCTTAATAGTGCAGACATTAATCATGCATCTCTTTTCCTGTTACAAGGCAGACACTGCAAATCACAATAAAACTATTAATGCAAAGACTGGATCAAGTGACTACAATAAATCATCTTCAAAGGCACTTTTGTCACTTTTGTTCTTCAGTTTTCATTAGGTCTATTGAAATTTTCAGTACAACCTTTTGAAAGTGAATTTTTTCTTTTGCTGAGTTTTGACTTGTGAAGATGATAAGACTTTCTGAAAATCTTAAACTGTGCTATAGCTTAATTGATCATTTTTTGAAGATGAATGGAAATCATAGACTTTGTGGTCTGATTAAATTCTCTTTTGTCTAGATATGGAATATGAATGAAAATTTTAATTTGCTCAGTTTCTGTGCTTTATCATTAGATAATGATGTAAAATGGAATCTTTTGAATCTTCCATGGTAAGAACCTAGTGCTGTGTAGTGATAACTGTACTTGTACTTTTTCATGAACAAATTGATTATCGTAGAATCACAAAATCAGAGAAAGTTTTGGGTTTTAAGGGACATAAAGATCATCTAGTTCCAACCCCTCTGCCACGGGCAGGGAACCTTACACGAGAACAGGTTACACAGAACCCCATCCAGCCTGGTCTTGAACACTTCCAGGGATGGGGCACCCATAGCTTTTCTGGGCAACCTGTTCCACTGCCTCATCACCGTTATAGTAATTAATTTCTTCATTGTATCTAATCTAAACTTACCCTTCTTCAGCCTAAGCCCATTCCCCTTTGTCTTACCCCTACATGCTCTTGTAAAAAAAGTCCCTCTCCAGAGTTCTTGTAGCCCCCTTTAGGTACTAGAAGGTGCTACATGGTCTCCCTGCAGCCTTCTCTTCTCCAGGCTGAACAACTCCAGCTCTCAGGCTGGGAGAGGCTGCTCCCACTCTGGGATTAACTTTGTCACCCTCCTCTGGACTCATTCCAATGGGTCAATGCCTTTCTTATTGTTGGGCGATCAAGACCTGGATGCAGCACGCACTAATGTAATTCTCATTTTGGAGAAGTTTAAGTGTATCTTTTAGTACAGGATATTTAGTGTACTAAATATACACATAGTGATTCTCTCTATGAACCAAATATATATGAAGGGCACACCCATAGTATAACTATGTCAATAAAATGATTTTTCTGGACATAGCTGGATTTTCAGTCATTTCATTGCTTTCAGCTGGGAGAAGAGCTGAAAAGTGCAGTGACAGTGACACAACACTTGTAAGACTAAACAAAAAAAGGAGTGTAATAAAAGGAGGACTTGGTGACATTTGTTTTTTTTCTTGTCTTCAGAAAAATTAGAGACAAAACCAAAGAATTGTTATTCGAAAAACCAATTAGAGACAAAACCAAAGAATGTTATTTGAATATTTTGTGTAGATATTTAGATTCATTTAAAGAAAATTTCTGGTATATTTACTACAGAGAGAGCGCGGTGATTTTGAACAAATATATCACATCTTTTTTCTCCATGTACTAGTTTCTCAGACTTGTTCTAGATAAAGACTAAGTCTAGATGTATTAAAAAACCGACTCATGAAATATTAATATATTAATGGTATTGGTTATTTATGGAATGTTATGAGATTTTTTTCACAAGAAACACTCGGCTAAATGCATATTTTCCTTATTCATTCATTACAGATGACTAAAAAGAAATATGTTAAGAAAACAAAGTAAAAAAACCCAAACCCCATACTCTGCTATGCAGTTTTCTCAGAATAAAACAAACAAACAAAAAAAAGCAAGAAATAGAAGCCTTATCATTAATCATTGATTGCAGTTTGTAATTTTCCTGTAATGTACGGGGAACATTCTGGATTATACACAGACTTTTTTAATAAGTAATATCACTAATATATTTGTGAAGAAAAACTCTATTCTGTTGCAAGAAACAGTGATCTGTTGAAATTCAGGAAATCTTGACTGTTTATGAAACTGGAAAAATTCAAAAGAAAAAAAAAAAACTTTTTCCTTTTTCCTACTTTGAGAAATTAGGTCACAGTTATATCCATGTTAGATTATCTTGGACCATTTGGTCATCATAAAAAACATAAAAAACTCTTCCTTGTAGGTCCCCAAGATTTTCAAGATTTTCAAGACAAAGTTTAGTTTTCAGTTACTTTACAAGGATCTGAAATGCTATCACAAATGTCTAGTACATAGTGGCTAAAAATTCTAATTTGTTATTTCTGTCCAATGATAATAGTTTAATAGTTTGCCACAGCTATGGAAAAATATTAGAGAGTCTGAAATGACTCAGTCACTTAAAATGGGAAAGTAGCATACATCCTCCCCATATAGATGTATCTTATTCAATGATATTTTCAGTAAATGTGTACTTATCAAATTTTTCATTGTTAATAACTAATATATTTTCTTAACATATCTGTTAAACAGTCATTGCACACCAAAAACTCTGTAAATCTTTTTGTTTACTGAGAGAATAATGAGTGTCATCAAAGAGATGTAAGGTGTTTTAGAACTTTAAAAATACCACAACTTCTATAATTTACTTAGGAATCTATAGAATTTTCTGACGGAAACTTGTCCTTCCCTATATTCTAAAGTAGAGAAAAAATATCTAGATAAATGACATAATTTTCCATTACTGTCAGAGATTTCAGAAAGTTGAATAACTGAAATAGTTCATAATTACAGGTCAAAAGCTATATGATATCCAAAGACTGTAACTGTCTCAGACAATTCCATTTTCCTATCAGGTACAGTTTTGTGGGTATGTGATTTCATAACAATAGCAGTATCCACTATAGCTAGGTTTTTCTTGGATGCTACTTAAAGCACTCTCATTCTATAATATGACAGTAAAAATGGCATCAAAGATTATATGTCAAATTTCTCTTAATTGTTACACAAAATATTGTCTTACCCCCATTCCATTTGAGTCAATTATCTTGTATGAACAAATATAAAGATGTGGGTTTTTCTTTTTTTTTTTTCCTATATGAAAATTCATAATTTGGGCCGAAAAGTCAATGATGTTTTTTATTTTTCTTCATTCTGTTGACATGACTTTTACGCATATTTTACTTAGGTTACCATCCTTAAAATATTCTGAACTCCTGATTTGAAGAGTTGACTTGCAACACCTTTTATGCCAATTATTGAAGGTGGGTTACCATGGAACCAGAAATGGAAGATCCATCAATTCAGATGAACAGACGAAGATCTGGATTCAGTTCAAATCACCACTCTATTACAGAAAAATTTGCTTCTACTCTACTGCTACTAGTACTAGTGTACTTTCTCTACAGTACCGATTCCAAGGGCATTGGTGTTCACTACAAGCCATGTGTAGAAATAGAGTCGTTGTCAGTCTCTCTAAGGAAGACAAGTGCTTTTCATCTTGAAAATGGCAATGGGAATGTTTGGACAACAAAACTGGGAATGTTTGGACAACAAAAATATGGTGCTTGTAAGACTTTAAGGTCAGATTGGAGGTATCTGGAAAATGTAACTAACTGTAGGCACTGCTTGAATTGCTGCTTGAGACTGAGGTGAATTTTGGTTTGATTAGCAATAATTTCAGGAGACAAGACTTGTGTCATTGTTAACACTTCACTTTCAAATCCAAGACAACAGCACACTAATGTGGTCTATGATGCCCTCGGCTCAAGCCCTGGTGAGGTCACACCTGAGCTCACAGAGATGGTTAAGTGAAGGCTGAGGGTATTGGTATTGTTTATCCTAAAGAAGTGAAGGCTTGGAGGAGGGTGATCTTGTCAGTGTATACAAATACCTGAATTATCTTTATTAATGGTCTGGATGATGATTCTCAGAAAAATTACAGATCACACTGAACTTTGGGGAGTGTCTGAATTTGAATTCCGAAAAAGTCAGATAAATCAAAAATGTATGTTATATTTACTTTCACATACCTTCAGAAACTTTGCTGCTAACATCCATGTCTTGATAGTCACAGGGATGTGATACAGGAATCACAGCAAAGGCTACAGTTTGAGAATAAGTTCATATAGCTTAGACAATGCTGTTAGTGAATGATTTGTTCGTTTGTTAAGGAATAGTGTCTATTGCAAAGCTGGCATTGTGCCAACACTAATCAACCTAAATGACATGTGCATGTCCTGTATGAATTAGGAAAGTATCTAAGACATAGAATATAAACAGTTCAGAGTAGAAAATAAGAGCCATTAATAACAGAGCAGTTCAGATATTAATGACTGGCTACTTGCAAAGCAGAAATGGGAAATCACTTTCAAAGAAATAAAACTCCTGATACACCCACAAACTGAAATTTTATGTATAATAAGCATCTATCATCAAGGTAAGAGAGGGATATGAGTTGTAATGAGAGACATTTAAAACACAGAAAACTCTCCAAACAACATTTTTCCAACCTTTGCCACTACTGTCTAACAGTTAGAACATTAAAAATTTAAAAGCAAAAACTATGGAAACACCAGGGATGATTCCTACAGCTGAGCATATGCTAGGATGAATTTATAATTATTTCACTTCTGATACTTTGTTTCACACTGTTAGCTAATTGTTGAACTTCCCTCTGATTTAATTACCTTTTTTCACTTTTTCAGTAAGATTGCTTAGCTTTGAATAAAATGTGTCTAGATGAAATTAATATAGGAAAGCATCAACTTCCAGCTATGATCAAACTCAAGTTCTGTTTTTGAGTAATCCTAAATGACGCATCTCAGGATTAATTTAGAAAATTCTAATTCTGGAATCTATTTCTTGCCAAGGTGAAAAGACGGTAAATGTGCACTTCCTCTTTGTAAGGAATTTGCCTAATTTCTGAGGGAACTAATTTTTCAGTCTTTTATGGAATAGCATAATTTGATTAATGGATTATGGGGTAGCAGAAGTTGATTAAATATTTTTGACCAAATATTCCAAATTGACGAAACCAATTTTTTAATTAAAAAACCTAACTGTAATTCTCCAAAAGCAAAGAGTCAAAGAAAAAAAAAAGTGGGTTTTCATTCTTTTGTTCCTCATGTCATCCGTTGTTCCAACATATCTGTAATAGCAAATGGTAATTAAAAAAGGATTTTAAAGTACTAAGATAATCAGAGCTCAGGATGTGGTACTCAAAACTGTTTTTGACATTAGAACTTCAAAATCATCACAAAAAGTCATCAAAATAACTTGCTTAATTTAACATAGTACACAAAAATAGAAAAAAAATAAAAATGTATCTCAGTCTACTCACCCTCTTTACCTAAGCATTGAATTTTGTACCTCTGTATTTTCAGTACACCATCAATATGTACTTGTAAATCAATGTCAGTTAGCTGCACTATTAGCAGATATTTTTAATCTGGCTCATTGAGTTGGGTTACTGAAGCATGCACTCAAAATATTTTCGTCAGCTTTTCTCCCATATGCCACTGATTTCTTCAGTCTATAAGCATGTCACACAGCTTCTGGGTATGCTGATTTATCCATCTTTGCTAAAATTTTATCTATGTGTCTAGTGGCATTTCACACAAAAGTAAAAATGCTTCCACTAGAAATGTCCTGGCTTACTTTACTACAGAAACATACTAAATAATCATAACACGAACATTTAATGAATGTATTGACAATTTATTAATTATAGCCCATAGATAACTTTTACTTCTTAAAATTTATCATTATTCTTGAAATTATAATAGTTTGTGAGTTTTAATTGGTAAGTACCAATATAATTTGAATAGTATATAAGATTTAGTCAGGGAACCAAACTGCAAATGAAAGTCAGTTTGTTCTCCACCAATATTTCTGTATTAGTATGCTAAGACTTTAAAAATGTTATACCCATGTTTTACATGAATTTAAAAATATTAACTATGTACACAGGGAAAGTGTGGAAATATTTATTTTTCTTTGGTTCAAAGAAGATCAAGGAGCAGAGCAATTAATGAATTGCTTTATCTTGCTACTTAGTAGTACAGTGCATTTTGCAGAAGAAGAGGAATCCTATTGTTATAGTATTAGCCCTGTACTATGTCTAAAGACACAAAGTTATAACCTGGGTAAATAAATTTAGAATTGAAACAAGAAACTTTACAATAATTTCTGCAGAATTCTTGAAAAAAAATCTTTAAATTGCATAGTAACAAGCACTGACCTTCACTAAACCTATGACAGGAATTGTTGACATAATACAGCAGACAGGGACCCTCTCTAAGTTCTGTGCTTATATAGGTGATACTCCTCTTTCAAACACATTTCCTGAAGCACCTTTAAGAATTGTCTAAGCATCATGTGTCTCAGGCTTTCTATAATAGAAAAGGACAATTATGTTCCCACGGAGAAACAAACATTTTTTATGCACTTTAGTTTTAGAGATAGCAGAAAGATGAGAAGCAGACAAAGCAATGTAATGTTGGAACCTCTCAGAGTTTAAACTAGAATTAAAAAAAAAAAAATTCTTGAAAGTTTGTCAAGGGACAGGATTAGCTTCTGAATTCACCCTTCAAAAAAACTTGTTTAGCGAACTTAGAAGAGAAGAAGGACAGACTCTTAGCTTAGGTTTGTTCTTCCAGACATACCTAAACTTTTCCAAGGGAAAAGAACTGATGTATCAGGTTCAGTTCCTTTGACTAAGCATGCATTTGGCGGGGGGTGGAGGGGGAATTAAATAAATAAATAAAAATAAAGGACCTTATGTCTTCTTTCTCAATGTGTTCCAATCCATTGAATCAAATCCCTGACCAGCTGCCACCCATTCCCATTATGATCTTTCTAGTTTTGTTTGTTCAAAGGGTAGCAAAACAAGTATTCTCTTCTCATTACTGGTGGCCGGTTAAGGCACTTTTCTTAGAGGTAAGAGGTATGAGTCACTTTCTGTTAGGTTGGATAAGAGTCCAGAACACTTTCCTTAGAAATCTATGTAAATGTGAATAGCTTCTACAACATCTGTGGTAGCACCTCTGCGTTTGGCTGTTTGTCCATGATAATCTAATTTAGGTTTATGCTTTGAGTGAAAAAGAAACTATCACTTCCATAACAGCTTCTGAGAATATGCTAGAAAGTGGTTGGCAGGAATGTAGAAAACATGACATTATGCTTGTCATATATTCATGTAAACTTTTATTGTGTTTCGGTGAGAAAGAGAGGAAATAATATTGTCCCAGCTATGTTCATGTGCTGTCATGTCAAGTTGTAATTGCTTAGGATGGTGTGACCACTTGTTTCAACATAAAACCAAATCCTCACATTTAAAAGGGAGGTCTCTTAAACACTAGATATTAGGGTATTATTTAAAACACTTTTGATCATATGATATAGTTTTACATTCAACTGTGTTTAAGTTAAGCAAGTGACAGAATTGTGACTTGGAATATTAAGGAATCACCTTCTGTGCAACACTTCTATTGCACTTTCCTGTACACAAATATGGGTCTTTTGATGTCAAATTTTAAGTTGTAGTGTGTTTCTCTTTTTTACCTGTTAAACTAAAACATACTTTCTGTGTTTTTGTTCATTTATGAAAGAAAAAAAAAATAACAGAAAAAGGAAAGCAAATGAACAGATTTTTAAGCAGTCATATGGTTTAGGTTTATTTTTTCTTCTGATTTCAACACACAGACAAACTGCTGTCAGCAAGTTCCAAGCTGCCTGATCATGGGTCTGACTAGCTGTTACATTTTTTGTCTGACATGGTAGGCATCTTCTTGCATCAACTTCAGATGTCAGCAGCAATGAGGGCCTTTGCTTTTTCTGGAACTATAAAATCGGAAAAGACCATCTGCTCAGCCTTCTGTTATCTGAATTCTTCCCTAGAAATAGTTTTCAAGAATATATTAAGAACTGCAAAGAAAGAGATAATGTGTAAGATGTTGGTAACATAATTTTAACCCTTTCCTTTCACTTCATGAGACATATATTTTGTTAGAGATGCTGAAAAAATTAAATCCAAAAGAAAATTTTGTAGTTCACAACAAATTGGTTTAAGGCATTGAATTATTTAACACCACAATTCTTTACCTTGTAATTAAATCTTTCCTGTACTATTTTAAATGTTATTTGGATTATATATCCAATATGTAAGATCTTCTGTTCACATCCAAAGCTTGCGCAGTGTGCATTCAGCAGTAATCTGTGCCAGAACAAGCAATCTAGTACTAGAACACTCCCAAAACAGATGAAATATAGCCTATGTAAAATTTAATTTAGAATAAAGAACTAATATGGATTTCTTGAAAATTACTGTGAATAAAGATGGGTTTTTTTCCTCTCCCGAAAGAAGGTCCACTCTACAGCTCCTTACTGCTGAGCTTATATACAGAGGTTTTTTATTCATACTTCATTGGTTGTATACTCTGTTTCCTGATTCAGCAACAAGAGCACAACCTAAAAGTTATCTAGCAGTGTATAGAACACTGGGGTCCCAAATATGGACAGTGCCAAATACGAAGTTAATTTTGAAAGCCAGCAAATACCTTCTAATTCATTACATTTGCAGTGAGTGTAAAGGCAACTTTATTTTAATGTTCAGTATTTATAGAGACAGAAATCTGATAGATATTTAAAATGTTTTACATCAAACAAAAATTAAGTCTATCAAAACATTCTTATTGTCTTGAATGAACTATGGAACAGGATTTCCCATCATTAGCCCCTCACTGCTTCAGAAACATGAAATATCCTATGCTGTAGAGCTACTGAGTTTTTCAATATGAGCTTACTGCGATAGTTTCTAACACTGAAAATTTTTCCAATTTTCTTTCTATTATTACTTGGAAAAGAAAAAAACCCGGATGTAATTACATTTTCCATAGATAAGAATTCATTTGAATGCACTGTCACAACTTAACAATTCATCTTGTAACATTGTGTTCATGTGATGGAAACTTTTAAAAAAATCATAGAACAGCTCAATGTTGTATGGAGCATCTATTGTTCTCCTTTGTTTTTCAAACTCAAACAAGAAAACTGTTTCCATAGTTTGTTTCATTAAGAAGAGAGATGTGATTGGTAGTGTGCCAGCATAGCTTTATTCTCGCTAGATGAGAGAGTATTAAGAGCTACAGTCAAGAAAAATCACACAGCATTCAGTGCTTGGCTTTTTAGAATTATTTTAATATAACTTTGCAAAGTAAAACTTCAAAGTGTAATTTGAAAGTAATCCGGACTTCCTTTCCTGAATAAATTAATAAACCAGTTTAGTAACTTGAAAATTTAAGAATTTTGAATAATTTTAATTCTAATATTAACATCTTTCTGACAAAAAAAAAAAAAACCCACAAACAAAACAACAAAAACATGCACAGAAAGGCCCCAAGTATCTTCCATATTGGAATTAGTATGAATCTTGAGCAGGGAAAGCCCTGTTCAAGTTTCATACTAATTCCAATATGGAAGAAATACTTCAGAAAAGAGCAGATCGTCATTTAAAAATTACATTTTATTTACAATTATCTAAACAGCATATAAGACTACTAATTACAAAAACTCTTATTATTGCATTTTTATTAGTTATTATTATATTAAAATCTGCTCAGAACACAAAAGTCTTCCTAGATTGAACAAATGTCATGCAAACAAAATTTTCCTAGAATATTTTGAAACCCAAACACTTGGACACTCTTGTAAGTGTTTCTCTACTGTGCAGTAAAAGATTGCAGTCAGACTCCTAACCATATAACCACCAGGCTACACAGGGTATAGAATTAACCATTTAATATTTTAGGGTTTCTTTATTCTTTCTGAGAGGTTAAGCCCACTGTGGTCTGATTGGAAGCAAAACCTTGAAGTTTAAATCTATATTTTGGTGCTTCATTGCATGTTTGGGAATCTGCAGTCTTCCTGACTGTCTTTGGAGAAAAAGTCTGTCTCTGCTGACCTGTTTGGACCATTACTCCACTGATTCCACACAGAAGCAGTATAGATACAGTTAGGCTAATAAAAAAAAATAATGACTTATTTTCTTTATGCAACTGCATAAATTTTTCTGCTTCTCTTTGTCTAGAATTCTCAGCTTTTATAGTCAATATCCTCCCTCCAAAGTTTAGTTCAATTAATCTTTCCCATGCCAACATGTCCCTTCTTTTTTCTTCTCTGGTTGTGGCAAAAAAAATTAGGTCTTCTCAGTGAGAATAAAAGTTATATTTCCATTGCTGTGTAAAGGTCTAAGTTGTTATGCTGGGAAGTAGCCTTATTTACCTTGATGGCGTATGATAAACTATACTTTTCTTCTATGAATCATGAAATTCTCTTTTTTTCTATGTGGTTGTTGGGTGCTCTTCAGTGAGGAATGGATACTTACTTTTACTTCAGGCTACACATTAAAATATGCAAAAAAAAGTTAAACAGCTTTTTGTTTTTCTGACTGTAACAGACCAGAGATAACAGTAATCAAACACTCTTTGGTGTAATAGGCATGAAGTGGCAAATTTTCAACCCGTGTTTCTCAGATAAACTCAAGGGATGATCACAGCATATACAACTTGTTTCAGATACCTCTGTTATACCTTTGTTGCTTACTTCAAGTTATTTAAAAAAAAAAATCAAATAAAATGTATGATCAAGATAAGTGCAATATACTGTGAATTTTGAATCACTGGGATGCATTTTCTAGGATTAATCTTCTTATTTTATATCTGTTTTTGATGGAATAACATTTAAAAAAAATAGCTTAAGCAATTTACAGCTTCAGGTACCCAGAAATTTTATGCCAGTGACAGTGACTATAGCTATGGATTCTGAAAGAGCAATAAGGTCGAAACAGGTCCATTTTTTTTTTTGTTTAGGATGGTATCAAGTATGTGTGGTGTTAGACATGCAAAAGTCTCAATTTTTTATTCAAGAATGATTTCAGAGACCGTGCTTCTGTTTACCATGCTTCTTTTCTGGTGTCTGGGTAAATATATAACAGTCAAATTAATAAAATCAAATAAAATCAAATATTGTCTTTATCCATTTGCTGAATATATCATTCTTAGATCCTTATAGCCTTCAATCTTCTGCCAGTAAGTTACATGATAAGGTATGATTTCAAAACCTGTTGTCAACATTGTGAAGAAAAGTAACACACAATTTCAGTATGTGAAAGAGAAAATAATCTGTCTCTTGTAGGAATTGACTATCTCTACGCATTAAGTAAACTTTTAATTAAAAAGTAGGAATTATTATCTTCTCAAATAAAACAATGACTTCAGTGGGGTGTAATCATCATTTTATCAGTTTTAATTATCTCAGTGAGTCACACTTATCTTTTCCCGACATGTCTTATCATTCTTGAACTGTGCAGATCAACAGAAATGTTAGGCTTTTTTATACGGCTCTGTTACTCTCAGCCACAACCACTGTTTCTATTTCCTTGATGATGCATATCTTTATATTTCAAAATGAATGAAACATTTATGAAGTTTCTTTCCGGTCACTGGGATATTTGAAATGGAAAACTCCTGTTTAATTTTCAGTGAAATGCACTATCCTGATGTTATGAATAGGATTAAAATTATAGAGTTACCAATATTTTTTCCTAAAAGTGTGTTCTTTATTTTCTTTAAAGTCAAACTCCAAACTCCATACTAACTATCCTCAAATGCTGTAAAATTTATTGCATTAAAGTCCTAGACTTTAATTTTACTTGCATGACATATTCCCTTTTATTTTCAGATTGACATGAAATTCTTAATTAGAAAAATAATGACAATATTTGATTCCTGTGATATTTCTGTGATTTCCACCTTTTTTTTTTCCCCTTTGTTAAAGAATTTTCAGTTTCACTGGAATAGTTTGAACTTTCAAAATAAATATCTTGAGTCATGAAAACTCATGGTTGTGGTTGTGGGTACACAAAATAAACAAAACTAAATCTAAATAACAAACTTAAGCAATTTGGTCTACCCTATCTGGCCTGCTATCAGAAAGATCTTCCAAGATCTTTTATCTCATTTGATAAAATGAGCCTATAAAAGGAACTTAATTATCCTGGTGAACAAGGAGTAACAAAAATTCAATGTATTTATGTTTTTTCTGAGAATGTAACTCAGTCTCCCCAGAATGTCTTAGAGTAAGAAATTGTCTTGGTTTTGTGTCTGTAGTAACAGAATAGAACATTTTTCTGTTCAGAAATGGTTGGACTGTGTTGGCGGGCAGCCCAGGAGTTGGTGGCTAATTTACCCAGGGAACACTGGAAGGACAGCTGGGGAATATTCACACTAGGAGTCAATAAAAAAATTAGAAAATTGGCTCTTTTTAGTGCAGAAGAGAAACTCAATATACACAGAAGACGTTGAAGAAAGCAACTGTTGTTTTAGGCAAGATATGTGTGTGTCTCAAATCCTCTCTTCCATTTTGTTGAGTTAGGTTAGTTAATGAAAAAAAATTGTGTAAACTCTACTTTCTTTCTGTTAAAAAACAGATCTTAAATTATACAAGCTCACCTGTCAGGTAACCTCACATGTCTTATTACTTTGAATGTCAAGTTTCAGATCAGGAAATTTCAAGGAAAAGAGAGAGTAGAAATTGTAAGATATTGGACAGGAAAACTGACATCAAAAGTATGTTTTCTGCGTCTTGAACACAAACTTCCCATATATTCTACAATATCAAAGAGGCAAAAGTTTGGTCATGAAGATTACAGTTTTCTCCTGACACTGCTGTCATATTTTTTCCTAATAGATAATCCTTTAGGCTATCAGAAGGGTGAATTAATTCTGTTGTTTCCACTACTGATATTACATCTGATTTGTCACTGAGTCGGTGCTTTTAGTGATACTTCATGCAGAAAATACAGAATGAATTATATAATCAATACCACTCCAGGAGAGCATTCACCCATAGACAAAAATATTAGATATTTGCTTTGTGTTCAGTCTTCAGTTGTTTATTGGCTTGTTTTAAGGTTTAGTAGAAGTTCAGTGACTTAGGGCATAATTCATAAAAAAAAAACGTCTATGAGGATACACTTTTCCTATGCCTACGGGAAGACTGAGAAAAAAATTGCAAGCTTGTAATTACTTTTAAGAAGGCACATATGAGAATGAGACCTGTTGTGAGAAAAGTCATATGAAGTGTTCATTTATGAACTTATTACTATTACATATTATAACCAAGTTCAGACAATTTCACCACAATCTGATATGAATAATTTAATGGCTTTGAATAAACCCAGGATGAATGAGATTAGAAAGAATTTGAGATGTCCTTACCAAATCTGAAATAAGCTGAGAATGTCAAATGGTATTTATTATAACTGTTTCATAAGTGGATTAAAAAGATGTAGTTACTATAGAATAAGAAGATAGGTATGGGTAAAATTATGGCAAAAATATTGATGTTTTTAAATTGCATGTCATTTTTTTCAGTAGTATGTTATACTACTGTCCTTCTGAGAAAGAGGATATGTAGCAAGAATTTATATTTATGACATAAATAATGTCATATTTATGTGATAATAGAGACAGCATTTAAATACAAACACCCTTTGCAAGAGTTGGAACAACAACACACACATTTTGAGATAAGGTAAAAACCATTATTTCCACAGTGTAAGCAAGAAGAGGACATTCAACACTTGGTATCCCAGCTCCCTGAATACTTCTCCTTTCCTTTTTCCACTTGTCAAATAGTCAGCAAGAACCAATTAAGACCAGTGTTCTCTCAGGGCAAAAAAAAAATTTCTGTGCTCAGTTACTCAGATGTGATACAGGTGTCCATTTCCACTGGTCTTTCTACTATTTCTGTTTTATGTTTCAAATTCTCTTATGACTTAGAGTCTCCCCTTTACCGGATTTTTTTCCTAATAAAGGAAAAGTACCAATTTTTTTTTTTCCTCTCAGAATTCAATTCAGTGCAGTCTGTGGTTCATTTTTTGTAGAACTGCCTTGTTTCTTTTTTTCTCTTCTTTTTCATACCTATTCTTGTTACTTTATTTCCCAGTTATTTTCCCAATTTATCTGTCATTTACTCTAATACTTCTACCTGCGACTAGCAGGTTATGTGCTCCATGAGCAGTTACAGTGCTCTATGACTCTTTCAGGTTTACTTGTTATAGTATGTCTTTGGACTTTCTATTTTGATGGCTATTGCCTTTTAAAGCACAATACAACCATGAATTTTAAAGGACCATAGGATACACATCATAATATAATAATAGGACCTGGCTTAGAGTCCGTTCTTCTTCACATTAGTGTGACAGAAGCCAGTGTAACTCCAGCTCGACAGCAGCAGCGGTCACAGTACACTAAATAATTAAACTGAATATTATCAAGACTTTTCCCTGATTTTGACAGCGATAGTTATTTTTCTTCCTAGTAGCTAGTACAATGCTGTGTTTTGGATTTATGATGATAATAATGTTGATAACATACTGATGTTTTAGTAGTTGCTCAGCAGTGCTTACTATGAGTCAAGGACTTATCAGTTTCTCAAACTCTGCCAGTGAGCAGATGCGCAATAAGCTGGAAGGTAACACAGCCAAGACAATTGATCTGACCTGGCCAAAGGGATATTCCACATTATAGAAAATCACATTCAGTAGATAAACTGGGGGTAGCTAATCACTGCTCAAGGGCAGTCTGGGCATAGGTCAGTGGGTAGTAAGCAATTGTATTGTGCCTCACTCGTTTTCCTTTGGTTTTATTTCTCTCTACTTTTTTTTCTTTTTTTTTTTTTAAACTTAATTTAAGTTATTAAACTCTTCTTATCTTAACCCACATGTTTTACTTTTTTTTTTTTTTTTTCCTGATTGTCCTCTCCATCCCACCAGGGGTTGGAAATGAGTGAGCAGTTGGGGTTAAACCATGACAGACTCATAACATTTTATTGCTCTCAGGTATGTCTTGACTGATGAGGAAGGAGACGTACAACAAGCTAAGATGACCATGCATCTTTTTGTAAAAGATCTGTCCCTTAGAGTGATTGTACATCCTGTGTTACAGGGACATAAATCACTTTTAATTCATTTGTCACAATAAACAGAAACTTGAATCAATCAAACTTTCACATAGTAACACTAAGGCTGTAACTGATTATTAAATCTAGCTTTTTTATAGCATTCAAACAAAAAGAGGTTTTTTTAACAAAAAACGCATGGCAAAACTCTTCTTTTTTGGTGTCTTGAACAAGGCTCAACAGCACATCTTCAAGAAAAAGTATTTAGGTTTTTACCAGTTAGAACATGACCTTAGTCGAAACTTCTGTATTTCACACATCCAACCTTAAAATAATGAAAGAGAATGAAAGAAATAGAAGTTCCGAAAAACTACTATGGAAATGGACTTCTATGCTTTCCTGGAAATGTTTAATGAGTACAGAAAGCAGAATGCATCTTTGTTTTGCATTATCAAGTAGGTCATGGCCTAGAACTCTTTTATGAAAGCTATTCCACAGCTCTCAGTACATTCCAGTACCAGTAACTTATAAATAGAGGAGGACTCTGGTTCTCACAGAGATTAACTGCTTGTGGCATGCTCCTGGCTACTGAAGAGATGAAGGTGAGCTTCAGAGATGTGTGTGTAACAAAAGACAAAGAGGTTCTTTTGAGCTTAGGCACAGGCCAACATAACTCTCAAAATTGTGAGTTCTGAAGACTCCCACGAAAAAGAACCACTGTGCTTGTTCTTTCAGAACCTTTACTAAGATGATATTTTTATGCATGAAGAGTATGAGATAGAGGGAAGAATCTGGAAAGGACTGAGAGAATAACATGATTACTCACTTCTCTGGCATTTCCTTAACACTGAACGTGAGCTGTCATTGTTGAAAGTTGTCTCTTTTGCCCAAGCCACCAATTGTTTGAGAACAAATACTATTCTCTGATCTCAAGATGTAATAGTATGAATTTCTTTAGAACTTTTTAAACTGGAAGTTGTTAAAATTCTTTTAAAATCTTGCCGAAAAGAAAGAAAACAAAAATAGAAAGAAGAAGAGCTGAATTCTAAGAGAACTGAGGATGAAATCATCTCATATGTTGGTGCATTTGGAATAAAAAGTTGAAATGTAAAAGGAAAATCAATAATCAAGTGCTGTCTACTCTTAATACCCAGTTAAATTTGTCAAAATTTTCTTGACTTTTAAAGATCAAAAAGGCTTTAGTATTAGCTTTCTCTGGAAGGTTTCATAAGCTGCATTTACTACACTTGTACTGATTGTCTTATGTTAAAAGAACTCTCAAAGAAATAGAGTTAAGTTCTCTGGTCAAGTGGCCTTCCTCTGACCAAAGTTTCCTTGTAAAAGTATTAAGCTGAAGTGCACAGTTTATACTGAATATTTATGTCAAAAGAGTTGCCCTAAAACTGGTAACTATTATCATTTTTTTAACAAATGCTTTGAAGTAAAAAAAGGTATATTCTTACAAAGCAGAAAAAAAACGCAGTGAGAAAAGAACTGTAAAGATAGTATGAATGCTAATAAACCATGACAGAATCATTTAGATGTATTAATTGTGCTCCAGCTACTTAAGACAAGTTACCACCTGATAACAACTGGTAGTTTGGTAATATCACATCACTTTTTTCCAGAAAAGTGAGATGGAAAATTATGCAATTTTTTTATATGATAACCACAACATTCTTTGTTCAGTAATTTCAATTCCATTGTTATGAAGAATGTATAGTTTTTATTGGCTCATATCACAATCAGATGGCTTTTAATAAAGACAAATCTTGCAACACAGTAAACTTCTGGATCTTCATATTCTCCTGTAGCAAAATTTCTTTCCACAAAACTTACAGTTAAAAGAATCTTTGTTTGAAATGAAAGAAAACCTGAACGTAGAGATTAAAAGCACTCATTTTGCTGTTTCCACAATGAGTTCAGCAAACAAAGTCTTTTAGTCTGTTTTGAGTCTTTTTTGTGAATAGAAGGAAATTCTTTATTTATATTAAATGGAAAGGATTTGGACCAGGAATTTACAGAGTTGCAGTTAATGTCCCACTTTCAGTATTTCAGGTTTTTAGGATTAAAAGGTCTTTTAGAACCAGAATATGCAATCAGGGGAGAAAACTGAGTAAAGTGTTCAGTTATAATCACATAGAATAATTTAGGTTGGAAGGAAACTGCAGAGGTCATCAAGTCCAAACACCTGTTCAGAGCAGGTTGAACAAGACTACGTTACTCAGGGACTTTTCTAGTCAAGCTTTGCACACCTCTGAAATTCCACAACCTTTTAGATAAGGTTTTTAACTTCCTTAGATAACTTTTCCCCCCCCTTAATCATGATTTCCCACATTCTACCTTATGTTCATTGTCTTTGATCATATCACAATGCACTCTCAGGAGGAAGAGTCTACCTCCATTTTTTTATATACTTCTGTCAGGGAATTGAAGAAAGTAATGAAGTGTCTCTTTAATTTTCTGCTCTTAAGGCTCAGCAAACACAGGTCTCTCAGCTTTTCCTCGTGATAAGCCTGCAGTTCCCAAGATCCTCCTTCTTTATTTCTGAAATTCTGTCATTAGGTGATTAAGATTTTCGGTCATCTGGTGACTAAGAAAGATCTTTACTCACCAAGATCTTTCAAAGATGATAGAGGCCTCATAACATCATCAGTCACCTTCTGAAGCGCCCCTTGTTGTATTCTGTCTGGACTTCAGCACATGAGTTATAAGTGCTTCCTAACCTTATCTTCCTCCACTGTGGGCATTTCATTCCCACTGAACACAATTGTGTCATAAGAGGCCTTAGAGCAAATTTTATGGACAAAAGAAAGCCAAAGAAGCCATGAAGTATGTTGACCACTTTGTCTTCTTTGCCACTAGGTTTGCTGCCCTATTGAACAGCAAACCTCAGTCTTGATGTAAATTTCCTTTTTCCTCCAGTATCCATACAGAAGTTCTTTCATTTGCCTTTTATATAGTTTCAGCTTCAGTTAATTATTGGAATTTTTGAGTCTTTCCCAACACCTTTTTCCTTAGGCTACTTCCTCACAGTTATCTATGTCTTTTCTTCAGGTCATTTTAAAGCCCTCCTCACTAGATCAGCAAACATGTTAGCAAAGATGCTCTTTTCCCAATTTTTCACATGGACTATATTCCCATGCAGCAGCTCTCATTCTTCAGAAGAGATGTGACATCATCTACACAGCCAGCTGTTGAGCTGCAAGGTGCATAAAGTCTTAGCTGACTCTTTCTCCCTCACTGGAAAAACTGAGAAGAGCATTACCTCTACCCCTACACCCTTATCCTAGCATCCAGAGCTCTGCAGGCACTTTTGACGTTTCAGGTTATTTTTCACAGTATCGTTGATACCCACTGGGTGAACAGCATGTTGTATAAATCAGAGAATTAGGTAAGATCTCTCCAAAACATCGTGGATCTGAGACCTTAGTCAGCAATTAGGCTGGTCCCTAGATGAGTGACAGCATTCTCCACAGGAGGAAGCTCTTTTCCTCTTGGGATGATCACTTCATGCTCAGCTGCCTGTGATGCCCTTGCTAACTGCCTAGTTCCCCTTTACCTCTTTCCAGACCACCTTACCTATTCTGTAATTACAGATCAGCAAAGTAAATTTCCATCTTTCCCTATCATGAGATGGACATCCTCTTCTAAGTGCAGTTGCTTTTTGTCCCTTCTTCCTCACATCATGGGGCTCAAGTTCTAACCTCTGCAAGGTCTGTGTGAAAAATCTCTTGCTCAGCCCCCTGGGTGGTATGCAGTCTGCTGAACACTGCTCACAGCTCCTTCACTTAGTAGCTCAGTGCCCACACCAGAGTTCACATCCCACCAGTGTCTGACCAGCCCAAGCAGGAGACACCTTTCCTCCCTGTAGCCTAAAGCCTGGATAGTGGTGCTCTTCTGGGGTGAGGTATCTGATATGCCAGTATTTTCTTCCACTTCTGTTGCAGTCTCAAATAGTTCTGTGCTGTCTCAAGCAGACCTTCTGGGACCTCTCTGTGCTCCACTGAGATGACTATTTTGAAAACTGCTGGATTTCTAGTAGTTGCCTCTGTTTGCTGTACTTATCTTTAGTATTGCTAGCCACTGAATCCCAAGGGTTGATACTGGAATTCCTTTCAGGAACTTAAGAAGTGTTTTTAATAAATACAGGGATAGATAGGGAGTGTAGAATTGTAGGAGTAAGCCCACTAGGATGTTTCAAGAGTCGTGAGTTGGGATAAAGATAGTAAGATGGCAGGAAGAAAATGTAATGCATTTCTTAGATGCAAATCCTAGTCCATCAAGACATGGAAACATTTTATTCTCTTGAACTTTTAGACTAGCTTGTAGTAACTTAAAATTAATTTTGCTTACCACTTCACTTTCTTTTTCTTGTCTTTTCCCTTGGCCTGTTTTCACCCATTTGATTTTTTTTTTTTTGACAAAGTAATTTTTTTATTTATCAAAGCCAATTTGTATTATTCACAGACTTATGGAGCAGGCTTATTTTGCAAATTTAAGCAGATTTTTTAACAAAAATATGCTGAATCTCAAATTGGAACTTTATATTCAAGTAGCTAGAGCTGTAGCTGAAATTCAGGTTTGCAAATCTAAAATGGAATTAAAAGAGAACTGTCTTAGGCTAAATTTCACTGACAAAAGGTATGCTGTGATTTGTTAAAAACATACACCAGTTCTCTTTAAGTAGTCAGAAGCAAGATTTTTTGAAGATTTTGATTTTCTCATCTTTTTTATTTTTTACTTTTTTTCCTCTCTTTAAGGAGGAATTTAATGATTTTAAAATCATGTATTTAGAATGACAAAAGACATAGGGTTTTTTCCCTTGCATTATTGCTTTCAGTTTGGCATGTCTAGAATTGTTAGCATTAATTCTTCAATTTGCCTTAAAACATCTATCTTGCTTTACATCATACAAGGAAAAAACCCCAAGCTTTCACGCTGTGTATATTTTGAATTATAGCAATTATTCATGCTCTAGCAATAAGTAATAATTTTTAGCAATATATATGTAACACTTTTATAGATACTTTTATTTCTGTGAGAAGGGAACCTAAATTAAAATATGAGAATAGGAAAAAATCTGGATTAAACTAAAATTTAATTAATTGAGTAGGTCTAGTTCCAATTACAAAACTAGGTTCAGCCTGTGTAAGTTCATTAATAGCCTGAGACTAGAAATTTTTATAAGACTCTCAACCACAGCTTTCACTTGCCTTTGAAAACAGGGTGTGTATTAGGTTGAAGGCTCTCTGCACTTGTTTTCACAGGCAGAAAGAAACAAAATCCAGGCTATGTGAATAATTAGGAAGAGAACTGGCAGCTTTATAATAGTGTTACTTTTTACCTCAGTCCCACACAGTCTTTCACATTGATTTCGTACATTCTTGTCCTGAAGCAGAAAAGACCATACTCAAAAAAATCTCACCAGCCTGACAATGTGAAAGGGATTCTGTGCAAACAAACACAGTAAAAACACAAAAGGAAGGAAGCATCATAGGGTGGCAGCAGCCTGATGGACTGACACGTAACACATTGTGAAAGGAATTAAATTTAATTGGAAGCAATACAGGGGAAAAAAAAATCTTTTTTAATGGTAACAAAAGGCTGACTTACCTGCAAACATATTTTATTTCTGCACTGGTCTATCGACTCATACTCTTGAGAAAGAGTCTTTCTGATAGAACTTTATAAATTGAACCAGATGGATTTTCCTGTATAATTATAGAATCACAGAATAGTTTGGGTTGGAAGGCAGCTTTAAAGGTCATCTAGTCCAAGCTCGTTGCAATAAGGAGGGACATCTCTAACTAGATCAGGTTACTCAGAACCTGGTTCAATTTAACCTCGACTGTTTTTAGAGATGAAGCATCTCATGTTTCTCTGGGCAACCTCTCCCAGGGTTTTACCACCCTCATTGTTCCATGATTATTTCATTGTGTAGAAATGTGAAAGTAGAGTCCCTATATGTATTCAGATGGGTTCTTAGAAAATTATTGGCTTTTCAACTTGAATCTAACATGTCAAAACTCACAAATATTTACAGCACAAGGCAAAGGGAAATGTGGGTATAACCTATATGATCAAATGTAGAGGTTTCTTTATTTATATTATCAATAATTAGGCAATACTATTACACAAGTCATCTCATCCTAAGTTATAATATTCAAATAAAGCAAATTAATCCCACTGTCGAAGTGCTAACTTGGAGATACTGATTTTAAAGGCATCTAGACAACTTACCTATAAACACGTATACTCTAGAAGTGTTAAATAAAGTGACATGGATTCACGTTTTGATACAGTATTTTAAAGTGCCAAACAGAAATCAAACTTTGGAGTAACATATCATCAACATCTTATCTGGCAACATCACCTTTATGAATAATGGATACGATTAATAAAATTAAAAAATTAATGATGTGTTGATTATCCCAAATGAATCCTTGCATCCGACTCAGAGTTTAGATGTTATGTGTAGTCAGTAATATGTCAAAAAATGATGGAAATATTCTATTCTCACTAATTCTTTTCTACTGTGTTTATGTGTTCTAGGAAAATAATTTTTAGATAAAAAAACATTTTCTTGCTAATTCAGAAGTTTAGCCAGTGACATAATTGTCTGGTTAATTATCGTTTTCTTTGTGAAAGAAATCACCTTTAAGGATGAACTTGCTCAAAGATGAAAAGCTGTATATTTGACATACACTTTTGTTCCCTGCTGATAGAGTGCCAAGGAATCTATTTTGGTCTTGTCTCAACAACCTACTTTAATCACCATAAAAATCACTGAAAGGATCAACCAATGTTTAACTGATATAAGGCAAATTCCTTGAAAAAGATATAGAGAGTTCCAGATGAAACACTACAAATAATTTGGGTTTATCTTCCTTAATGTTGCTGGCAAATGACAAAGCAATATTTATGATTATTAGGCTTTCAAGTAAATCAGAAAATGCTTTCTTTTTCTTTTTCTTTTTTTTTTTTTTTAATGTCAAACCACTAAATATAAAATGCTTGATTGCTCTTATAGGAAACAAAACCTCTTCAAGTACTTACCATAAAGTGTTTCCTCACAGTCATAGGAGGTAGATCTTAATTAACCTTTCTAGTGCCCTTACCTTGTAGTTAATTAAACCTGCACAAACCACACTTAATTCTAGTTTAGTTCTGAGTTATAAACTTATAGTGATCAAAATGGTGAATATAACCCCCTTTTGGAGCTTTCAACCAACCTTGTAATTTAACAGTGTGTATCTCTTAATAAGAATGCAAACTTTTAAAGGAACAATTCGTTCACACTATAGATTTTTCAAGGAGTATTCAGGCAACCATTATTTCTAGAGCAAGTTGGTGGCAGTTACTGTTCCCCTACTTTGACAGGTTATTTCAACTCACCCCTAAAGGTATGGGTAACCCAGGTTCTTGTTAATAAACCCATTAGGGCAGATTAGAGAGAATCGACTCTGATCAGTGTTTATAAATGTATATATGTAGGGGTTATTTTAGAACTATTTGATTGCAATGGAAAGCAGGTATGTAGCCATTTTGGTTCTGATTTACTACTGTAATGTGGTAATACGAAAGCATAAAAACATCACTGAAGAGACTGTATAAAGGAAAAGTGAGAAAGAAAGGATAAGAGTTCATAACCACCATGCATGGATCTACAATGAGACTTGATTGTTCCACTGGTTGAAGTGGTGGTCTTGATCCATCAGGGGTGGAGGAAGAACACCACAAATCAAAAAGTCCAATGGGTTAATTGGACTTAGGTTCAGATGGGAATGCCCTGGTACCTCCCCTGTGTGTGTGGAGGGGAGCTTTCAGTCCTCTGGTAGAAGGCCTCAGAAATGAGTCTGCGGGTGTTTCGGAAGTCTTTGATGGTTTATGACATCTTCAAAGACACAACAGCTGCCTCTCATGTCAGTGCAGTTGAGTCAGTCATGCCCCATCAGACCTTCCTCAGGTGGAGGAGGGAGAGTTTTGCAACTGAGCAGAGGACAATAGCAGCAACTAAACAAAGGGTAAAGAGCACCATCCCATATCAGCCTCAAAGCCCAGCGAAGCACCCTGGTAATTCCATGAATGGGTAAATGTTTTGAGTCATCAACCATTAATGGTCCAGTTTCTCACAAAGGTACCTTGAAAAAAACTAGATATCATGTATATACATGTACATTCGTACACACACTCACAAACATGCATATGTATATATATATATATATATATGTAAGAATACATATACATGTCTGTGTACAGATATAGGAATAATCATTAGAGAGTTTCCTAGATGTGAATAAAAATTCTACTGACCACCTATACCATTACAATTAGAGGTAAAATGAAACATTTAAATCTTTATACAGAGTAAGCAAAGAATGCCAAAAACCTGTGTTTAAGACTGTATGAACAGGAGCATGTGTTTACCTAAGAGCCAGTGAGATCTCAGGACCAAGGCAGCAGATCCACCTGTCAGGAACTAAAGTGTGCTGATTTGCAATCAGCTGCTCAGTGTTCGCATTTTTTTTCCTGACATGGTTTAAACATGGCATCCCCAGGGAATTTGGGAGTCACTCAACTAGCCTTCTTATGTCCATAAATGATCATGTTCCTCTACTTGCTATCCCTCTGCTCCATTCATTAAACACTGCAAAAATTACTTTATTGTAAGCAAAACCAGCATTTTTAAGAGGAGATTTATGGATATGAAGACAATGTTCACTCCTGAATAATTTTCTTCATTTTCATTGAAAAAATGTCAAGGAACTATATGAAAAGATAGCTACAGGAGAGTTTTAAATGAACTTCATTCTAGTTTATTTTAAATTCTAATTTATTTAAATAAAACATTTAAAATGTACACTACCATTTATTTACAATTCAACAAAGGAGATGTAGATTAACTTCTCTTCCTTTAATCTTCTCATGGCCATCTTCCTGCTTCAAAGCTTAAAACAAAGTATCTTACAAGTGATACTAACCGTTTCATGACATAAATCCTCAGCAGTTTCTATGTCTTCATGTAAAGCTGAGACTGTATAAAATGTCCAGAGTTACATTTACTGGAGAGGAATTAAAATCATGCAGAATTATACATGGATACAGTTAGAATATGACTGTGTTAGGTTTTATATCAATGAAAAATGACTCAGTTTACCTCCAGATGATGGTGCTTTCAGGGAGAGTATTAACATGAACAAACAGCTGGTAAAATAGATATTTTTTAAATTTCAATTTAATTTTAATCCATTTAAATTTAATTTTCTATTTTCTTTAGTAATCATAACTCTGTTAGATACCCACACTAATCCTTCTCATTTTGATCAGACAATTTTATAACAGTTCCTGGTGTCAAGTGATCTTATTTCATTTGTTGTCAATCAAATACACACTCTCCAAAAAAACCTCCAAAAAATGAAGAACAAATAAACCAACTCTTCTCTATCCAATACCTCATGAGTCTTTGAACAGTAGCCATGCAAAGACCCACACATTGTGGATTTATACATATATTATGTCCGTTCTGATACTCTGAGCTAGTCAGCACCGGCGACAAATTGTCTCCTTAACAATATTCCGCAGATTGCTCATAATACTAATTTTATTAAGAAATACAGCATCTTATACTGGTGGTAGCTAAATAAAAGCCTCAGTTTATTTTATAAATGTGCATAATTCACAACAAAAGCTTGGAAGATAACAGATCAGTCATTAATAGTATAGTCTGAAGTGGAATGGATTATCTACAACGTGTAATATAAGAGCAAGCTCTTCTAAATTACATTTTCAGCCTTGCTGATGAGAAGGACTCAGTTTCACAAGACATCATGGGAAAATTCAGGTCTTTTCCTTGCACAGTGTCTTAGACTTAGCTAAAGTTTGCTTCAAAATCTGCAAACTGTAGTATTCACACATTTCATGCCAGAACACATCCTATATGATGAGCAAAACTTTTCTCAATCAGCATTCCAAAATAGTAGGGTTTGATGGTTTTTACTCAGCCTTTCACAGAAGAACACTCTAAAAAAGATACAGCAAGTGTCTGAAATATTTTCTTTGTCTCTTGTAACATCTATATGGAATTAAATGGCAGGAAAAATCCTAAAGAGTTTCTTTGGATTCCAGTCTAATAGAATGTGATTCGACATCTGTAAATATCTTTCATATAGACCAAAGTTTTCATGCATTTGTCTTTCATTTCTCTGCTACTGGGCTGTAAAATAACTGTGTAGTCTCCCAGTCTATATTTATATTTTCCTGCTGTGATCTGGAAGGATTGGATCCTCAGGTAGCCCATGTCAGTCACCTGGAAATACACTGTTTCCAATCATATAAGATGGGGCAAAGAACAAGGAAGGGAGCCTTCATCTTGATAAAAGCACTTGGTTTTATTAAAGGTTCATTCTAAGGTCAAAGCTAGAAATTGCTATGCCAAGAACTCTCAGTAACTTTGGTTTCAAGAAGATTTACTGCTATGCCGACAAAATATAGAATGACTATGAACAGGTTATATAGAGAAAGAAATGTAGGTAAGTGGAATGGGGAGAAAAATCTTCCATCAGAAAACATCCTCAAATTGAGTGACCATAGGACCTACTCTGAGCAGTTCCCAAAGACATAGGGCAGGAAATGACTCATTTTCACCCATCTTCTCAATAAGAAAGAGAGCGTTATCTAATTTTTCTTTCCTGCCTTGAACAGAAGGAGTACGCATCTGTCTTCTCTCACCTCCAGCTCCTAAGAAGGATGGGATGGACAGTTTCTATATTTGTAATGCATTAATTTCCCTCAATAGAACAGGAGTTCAGGTGACCTCATTTCTCCTTTGATTAACTTAAGAGTTTGGCATTTTTTTCTTATGATATTTTTAATCTGTGTGGTTCTGTTCATTTGTGACTATAAATAAAATTATCCTAAAATAATTCCTCTTCACTGTCAGCATAACCATTCAATACCCACATCACACACTGAGAATCTCACTCAAAATTCATATTGTTAGGTTTAGGGAACTGACCTACTGATAGATTGATTAATAAAAGAACAGGAAAATAATTTCTTTACTGGCTTCTGTTCTAATTACCTGATTTCACTCGGAAGTTGATGAGTGAACTATATTTTGTTTATTTCCCAATGTTAATAATCTTTTTTATTTATTTCTTTTAAAAAATCAGGGTCCAATGAGTGCTCACAGTAAGTTTAGGAGTTATATGAATAATTTTATAAAAAATAATGTAGCTATTTGAATTCTCAAACACATTGGTTTTTTAAATATACAAGCTCTTTTAAAATCTTAGTGAAAAAAATGGGGCTTGGTGGGAGGGGAACATTTTTAGTTTCTGTTTTGGTCAAATGACATTTTACGTCTTTAATAAAGACATCCTAATGCTAATGGAGACCTTTCCAGACATTTCACTTTGGTTTATGTCAATCCTTAAGACACTTATAAATAGGAAATATTATATATAGAAAAAAAAATATTCTACTGTGATGAATGAAATCTTAGCAGGGGAACAAAAACCTATTTAATAGTGTTTAGAGACAAAAAAGATCCCAAAGAACCAAAAACCCACAGAAAAATCAGGAATATATTTTCTTGTCTTAACATGTGAAAAAAATATAATGGGGCATTAAGATCCATCATAGAAGTTCCATGTTTTCCACCTGTCAACATTGAATAACATTTCATGCAAGAAAATACCAAGCATAAACTATTGACAATTTTTTTCTGTGTGATAATTCTTAAATCTTTACTGTGTGGTTAGATGGGACATTTTTGATACAACATAAAAGATAAAGTAGTAGTTGTCAAAAGTTTAAATTGTAGTAGTTAGAAAAGCCACAACTGTCTTTAATAACTGACCCATTACATAAGTCTTTCCTTGAGGTTTAAATATATGTTAGGTTTTGGGGTGTGCTAGCAAAAGAGAATGTCTTATTGACCAGTTAGAAAAGCCACTAATGAGTTCACAGGAGAGTTACAAAGCATTATGAAACATCATGTGGACAATAGTAAGTATAATATTCAATTCTGCTGAGCTGCTGAACATTAGTGACACCAAAAGAACAAAAATAAATTCATAAAATCAGACTGAAAATAAAATAAATCTGGGAAGAGGAAATAGCATTGTTCCAACAATAAGCCATCACAACAAAGCAAGATAAGGCTCTTGGAAACAAATCAAAACTGACATGGAAAAATGAAAAACACAAACACATAGAATGAAACATTCATAAGTTTGTTTGAACACACTGGGGAGCCCTGACAGGTTTATAATTCACTTCAGTTAGGGTAGAATTAAAACTAGAGACAGACTTTTAGATGCACTAAGACATTTCATTTGCTAACTGCCAGAATTTAAGCACAATACTAGCATTAAATGCAACTGCTCTCTTTTCCTGTCCGAGTTGCCTTTAGCAACTTAGAGGGAACATCTTTCGTGCTTTAGACATCTGAGATCAGTAGATGATTACCAGAGTAGTTGCCAGAAATGTTGCCTAGGTTTCTTTTACAATCTTTCTATTAAAAAAAAAAATAAAATCAACTGTCAAGGTTTTGAAGAGTAATCAAAAAGTAAGTAACAGGATATCCTGAAGACACAGTGAAGTCCATAACCTAGTAAACACAAAACATCATTATTGACTTTTCATCAATATGTACATTGCAAAGCAGGAAAAAAAATATTTGTCACAACAGATTGTGACAAAGAGATGTCAGATTTAACTTTGTTATTTTCCTCACTTTCCTAGTACTTTCTGCAACATAACACTTCACAGTTTTAATATGTTTAGTTGAAAATACGTATTAACAAAACAAATGAGGTGATTTCAGACATGGACAAAGATTTTTTTTCTCTTTGGAGAAAATGCTGGTGTGCAATGACAGCAAATATGTTACTCCTTACCTATATAGAAAAGCAAGTAAATTTCTCACTTTTATTCGACATCTGTATGCCTGTCACTTAGTCAATAATTTTTTCTCTGAATTTTTCTCCAAAATATTTCGGAATTTGTCAGAAAAGACTCGTTTGACATTTTGAATTTAGTAACTAATAGGAATGTCATGTTGATTAATATAGTACACACAAAAATAATTTAGTTTTTCTGTTGAACAACATGATCCTTTATTAGCAGTATGTGGTCAGAACAAGAAACAGTTACTTCTTTAAGGAGTACATTGTTGTAAATTATATTAATTTCAGCTCTTTTGTTTCATATAGGGGCAGAAATATGAAAAACTAGTGACTAAAATTAGCAGCTGTGGCTTGAAATAATAGGTACAAAATGTAAATTTGAGAGGAATAGCTAAAACATGCTAGATGTTTCAAATCTAGATATTGTCTCCAGGGGGGGAAATATTCTAAATGATGCCTAAATGCATATATTATATTCCAATGAATATTCAGTATATCTCACTGATCTAAAGAGTGAACAACAGTTCACTCAACAGTAATGTTATAAAGAGAAAATGAATAATCCAGACAGATTTACTTCCTAAAACTTGATTTTGTGTTGTCTTTTCATTTAGTGCCAACAGCAAAGTTTTAAAATGACCTCTTATATTAAAGGTGTTTATATATAAACACATGCATGTATATACGTATTATAGTTCCTAAAAAGCTATCTACGAAAGTGAAAGGTAACATATAAGTTTTCCAAGAGGGGGAAAAAAAATCAAACCGTGAAAAGCATAAAGTTTTATTTGCATACTTGTTCCAATATATGGCATCTTCAGACAAAGATATGGAGGAGAAGCCAGAAAAGCTATACACTACACTAGCATAGAGTTTTCCCTAAGATCATATAAAGGTGGCTTTACAGCTCTTGGCATAAATTTTACTCTCATCTGTCCAGTTCAAAATACCGGTAGAGAATCTTGATACATTCTGAATTTTTGTGTCAGCATATCTGACATGATGTATCTAGCGCCCAGTACATAACTTCATAACAAGAAAATAATTCAATTCTACATTTAAAGACATTATGTCTCCTAAAACACATAGTGTCTTTCCCAAAGTAATCAATGGATAAGTGGGACAGTATGGACTCCTGTGAGCTTCTTTTTTTCCTATTTCCACATACAAGTTGAACTTTCCAAAGGAAACTGTCTCTGTATACAAGATCTACCATAACTCACATGTACAGACCAGACAAGAAGATACGAAAGTTCCCTGAAAATCAATTGCTTTCTTAAGCATGTTAGGATAAATAACAGCCTTTTAATTGACATCACTTTTGTGCAGTACATTTTTTGTTCATTTTTTTTTTGTTTTTAACTTGGACAAAAATGATACAATATGACTATGGTGACCAACTAAAAAGTAAATCCAAATACACATTTGGAAAAATCAATGTTTACAGTCCACAGCAATTAAAAATGGGCTTACACTGAAAGGATAACTTCATCCTCAGTGACTAATTTGTCTAGCTATGATGTAGATGACCTTTGGTAATACTGTCATTAGGTTCATTTTTGAAAACTATATGTAAGAGAAATGTATGGAACTGAAGCAAGTGAGTACTACACTCCTAAACCAGTCAGGCTCTCAAATTGTGCCATATAATTTCTTCTCTTCACATTCTCTATTCTTTAGACATCTACTTTATTCTGTGAACTTTGCTTCACCTTTTCTTTGATCAATGTATGAATGAAAAATTGTTTTCCTCTGCCATTAGGAAAGGATTAGTATTTGGATACTGATAAGAAGAAAGTTCTAATGAATGTTTGCTGAAACTTTCTATCCTTCTCTTTGCAGAAGATTAGAAAACTGGCATCATCAGAAGCCAGATTCACCATAGATATTTCTTGGGTGTCCATTGTGATGGTGTGTCACTACCTTTAAGGTTAGCATTTTCTCAAAAGAAAGGAAGTAATACAGTTTCCCTGGCAGGTATTGGGGAACAAAGTGGCTTTGGGGGAGAAGTTTAGAGTTAGAATTAGTCTCCTTGAGGGCAAATTAGAACTAAATTCCATTCACTCTTGTAATTCAAAATAGAATTCCAGTATTTAAATTTAAAATCAAAATAATTTTTTTATAAAACACTCTGAGTAGAACTCCAAGCAGTACTGTGTGATGGCATTAGAGGTGATCTGCTCCACAACCTTCCTCTGCACTGAGGTCAGATTGACAGGCCTATTGTTCCCTGGATTCACTTTCTGGCCCTTCTGGTAGATAGGCATCAAAGTCACTATTCTCCAGTCATCAGGGACCTCCTCGGTTAGACAGGACTGCTGGTAAATGATGGTAAATGATGGAAACTGGATTAATGAGCACTTCTGCCAGTTCACTCTGTACCACTGGGCAGATCCCATCCCTCCCCACAGACTACTGTGTATCTAAGTGGTGTAGCAGGTCACTGACCATTTTCCCTAGGATTAGGGAAAATCCTAGGGGCTTCATTCTGCTACCATCCCCATGTTCCAATTCAGTGGTCTGGGTACCTGGAGAACAAGTAGTCTTACTTTTAAAGACCGAGGCAAAGAAAGAATTAAATACCTAAACTTCACACAGCAGTGCTCAGAGCTTCTGAGCTGGAAGATGGCTCAGCTGCTGCAGGATATAGAGCAGATCCAGGAACAGAACTGGATGAATGGGGAAGTTCTGCTTCTTACTGCCTTCCAAAAGTTGTGGTTCTGGGACTCTGCTCTTGGGGCAGGAGCCCTGGTTGTGGTCCTGTGGCTCTGTTGGATGACCAGAAAAAAGCTGTAGTGCCTCCATGTGTAGCTACAGTGTATGTACATGAAGGAGCAGCTTGTAGAAACCATATTGTGCTTCTTCTAATACCATGATGACGAGCTGAAAAGTCAATACCCCAGATTCCTCAACACCCTGTGGATCAAATCTTACTTAGACATCAAGAGAACTGCCTGCTGGTTCTAGCTGAAAGACACCTGGTTAAGTCACACCTGCCAGCGGCCAGGGCTGCCTACTACATGTTTCTGCAAGCTCAGGCTTGAACACCTCCCAGGAAATTTTAGCCATTGATTTTTGGGGTACAGCTAGGTGACTCACACTCCATCCTATACCACCATCACAACTGACCAGGAGAGCTGTGATATGGCCGAAAGTTCCAGCAGGTATGGCCAGCAAAACTTCTTCCACCCCAGAAATGAGAACTTCCTACAACAAAAAATAAATACATGAATACCTAAAAAGCAAATTCTGTGCAGAGTAGCTAAAACTAAAAACCAACCAACCAAACAAAAACTAAGCTAACAACAATAACAAAAAAACCCAAACCAAAACAAAAAACAAACACAAACCCACAAAAATTCCTATTTTTTTATACTATACTCAGTTATTCAGTTTCCAGAAAGAAACTTCCTTTGTACTTCTGCTGTAGTACACTAACTAGATATAAAACCTAATTAAATATTTTAATTAATATTCCTAGTACTATATACTTTGAATAAGTCTGTGTACCAGTTTCCTGCAAATATTCAGTTTTCTGTAAATATTCTTTGTCTCTGAGGAGTTTCTTTATAATAAATTGAATAGAATATGAATGTTGATGCAATCTTAACTTCAGACATTCATCTCTTACATAAGGCAAAGATATTGCTGAAGAAAAAAGCTTCTAATTATCCATTTAGTTTTTATTTTATCTCATAGTAGAAGCTTTCCATGTTAAGCTGCCATCCGCAATATACTCACTTTGGTAATTTACAAAACAAATTATTGTATTTAAAGGTCAACTTTCTTAAAAAAAAAAAAAAAAATCACTCTTATATTTACCAAACTTCAGAGATAACACTTGTCTTAAATATTTTTCTGAGAGCTGTATGGTTTTGTTGGTTTTGTCGTTTTAGAGGAGCACAGGGGTCTAATATAGTAAACCAGAAAAAAATCAACTTAAAATATTCTTGCATATTCTCAAACTATAGACAAAGTATTAAGTTATATGTCAGTCACACCTGTGACTATGCAACCAAGGGATTCACTAAAGTCTTCGCAGGGACATCTTCACAGCATCTTGCTTATGAATTATGAATATTTACCTATTTACTTCTATTTGAAACCCTAAAATTATTCTGATTATGTCATATATGTCAAATCTGTATGCAAAAACAGATCTATACTCTCTAGTTATAATTCACTTGGAAAAAAAGGAACTTTTTGGTACTTTTTAAGGGAATAAATATTTTTTTTTTCTTCTCCTAAGACTATTCTTCTATGCTAATGGTTTGATTCCCACTGGATGTGTTCTGATTCTTCAGATAGCTAGTGAAAGTGTCACTCTTCCTGTCTTTCTCCTATTATGTATTTCACTGAAATTTTGTATAAAACTGAATTTAATTTACATGACATTTCACTTCGGTCCTGATCTAAACCCCATAAAAGGAGATGATTTTCTTTGGGCATAAAGTTCCAAAAATAGTTTTAAAATATTTTTGACAAAATGATAACCTGAATATATGTCTCAAAGGATTCCTGTGTTCTGTGTTTTGTTTCATAGAATCATAGACTATTAGGGGCTGGAAGGGACCATAAAGATAATTTAGTCCCAGTCCTCCCTGCCATGGGCAGGTGTCACTTGGAAAGGGGAGATTTCCTCGACCCTTAGTGTTTTGTCTGTCCGTCAGCACACCAGGAAAGCCCAGACCCTTGTACCCGACCAGTCTGTCAGTGTCCAGTTATGGGAACCCCTCACTGAACCAATGGATTGGAGGGTGGTTTGATGGACTTAGGCACACATGTCAACAGAATAGGGGAGACCCCTCAGCAGGTCTTCCCAAATTATTTGAGTATGTTACCCATTTCCAGCAGCTGCTAGCACCCATTAAGGACTCTCACTAACAGTTTACAGAACAACACCATTTATTAATAGAAAATTGTCACAGGTTAAGGTTCAAGTATTGCCAGTGATAGTATCTAACTGCAAAAACATGTTAAAAGCAAACCCAGACAAGCTCTAATCCCCAATAAAAACATTCAGCACCCATAGAGTATGGTTCGTAACCAATAGATGTCCCTACGGGGCAGAAGATAGGTTCAAAAAGTCACTGATCCCAGCAGTCATGGTGGAGTGTTTCCTATATTTTCCCTTATTCCTGACTTTTATGTTATTTCTTTATGTTTAGGTTGTACCTGAATTACTTTAGTCATGGACACTTTTGTTGCTGATTGGTGTAAAATTCTCTCACCTCACTTTTAAAGATACAGTCAAAAAAATACGGAGCGTATGCCCAGTGAGGGGTGTTGTACCTTGGAGGTGGGTAACTTTGGGATGGAGGTGCATGTTAGTACTACAATTAGGTTTTAATGAACCAAGTTCATCTAAAGAGAGAGATTTCACCACAGCTGTTGTCTCAGCAGCAGGACACCTTCTCCTCTCTCCCTTGGTTGCAGGTGCTATGCAGTTTATTGGCTTCAAGGTACCATCAAGTTCCCGTTCCTGCAAGGATTTCCACAGAGCCTGGCCAGTGTCTCCACTCAGCTCCACCCTTCGTCCCATCCCCCTTAGCGGGTGCTTACTGTTGTATGGGGAATCATAGTAGAGCATGCCAACCAATACCATCCAGGGAGTAGCAACTGCATTTTACCCTATAACTTCTGTATCATTATAGCTTCTGTTAGGATATGAATAAACCTTCTTAGTTTCCTCTGATTTAACCCCCAGCCATCTTTCCGCAGCTGGGGTTTATGAATTCAAGCTTAATGTAATATGAAGGCTAAGAAGTCTCCAGACTTCAGCAACACTCACACGCTTACTTAGAAGTCAGGAAACACAGGATCTGAGAAGCTTTCAGCAAGAGAATATATTTAGGGCTTCTTACAGTGATTCACAGAATCATAGAATGGTGTGATTTGCAAGGGATCTTAAAGATCATCTAGCTCCAACCCCTCTGCCATGAGCAGAGACACATTCCATTAGACCAGGTTGCTCAGAGCCCCATCCAACAAGTTTTCATGTTTCAAGTTTTTTTATGATTATTCTTTAGAAAGACTCACAGATTTCATTATATGCTAGACTGTTAAAACACCTGAAGAGATAGGAAGGACTGCTTAAATATCTTTGTGTATCTCATGCATGGTATCTTACTTATGCCAATTGTATAAGGACTGAGTAATATTTAATTTTGAGATGGGACTGTTTATCTCCAAGGAAGGTAAGAAACATTTTACCAATCTTGTACTTCAGGCAAGCAGACTTCACCTTATTCAGGGAAGTGGGATCACAGGGGATGAAACTCTGAAGGTATTAGTGTGACAATCAAGATAGTAGCCTATCCTGGAAACTGCTCTTTTCAACATCTTTATCAATGAGCCAGAGAAGTGAATAAAGAACTTGTGACAAGATTTGCAGATGAGATTAATAGTGGGAACCAGCTGATATGCTGGAGCAACCCCTGGTGCCTACATGGAGGTCACCAAAAAAGACAGAGCCAGTCTCTATGGTGGTGTGTAGTGGCAGGACCAATGACAAGGATAAATTGAAACAAAAGAGATTCAGACAAGCTATCAGGAGAAACCTTTACCCTGTAAGAACAGTAAAACAGGGAGGCAGGTTGTACTGAGAGGTTGTGCAGCCTCCACCCCCAGAGTATTTCAGACCTGACCTTATCAAGCTTGGACCAGAAGATTGGAGAAAAATTTCAACAGGTCTATTCCAGAAAGAATCATCTTGAGATTTTTATCATAATTTTCTGGTTCTTTTAATTACTAGAACCAAATTTCGATTTTGAGAAGATTAACTTTCTGAAACCATTCAGAGACAATATTCTCTGTGAGTTCTTAAGAGCTTAGACCTCAATTCAGATAATAGTCTATGTCAGGAATATACACTTTAGTATCATTCAATGCCCTTATCAATGAGGGAGTATCTTAGAAAAACTGATAAGTGGTTTAAAATTATGCTATACAGTGTGTTTGTCTTCATGTTTTATGATGAAAAAAAAGAGGTAATAGCTTCTTCTAGTTATATATCCCAATCAAGCAATGAGATACTGTAAAATAAATTCCATGTAATAAATAATAAAATCTAGAAAATGTTATGAATCAAGTATGTGTTAGCAGCACAGAAGTTTAAAAATCCCTTATACTTAGTAGTTCCAAAGGTAAAATTTTATTTCACTTCTGGAAGCATATCCTTTACTTTCTTTTCAATAGCTTATTTTTGGAATAATGCTTAACCTACTTAATGAAAGCTATATAATGATATGGGTAACTTATTCCTTCAAAATAATCCTCTTCAAATTGATTAGATTAAGAATGAGGTTCAGTAAACCTGGATCACATGAATGACTGCTAAATACCTAGAGAAGTAATTTTATTTTATTCTAAATCTCAATTTCTTGATTTCAAAAATTGTCATATTTAGAAGAAAAACTAATTGCTACAAATAAATAAAAATGCATAATTTAATGTATATGGAAGTGATATGTTGCTATCATCACCCAGAATATAAGCAAAAAATCAGACAAGCATAGTTCTTAACCAGAAACTAAGTTAAATGCTTTGTTAATGAAAAATTTTGTTGCATATATTAGCAAATTGAATGTGCTCTGTGGTATTCCTTATTCTTTGATTGTACTTCACTTGTGCAGTTGTTCTGAAAGTTAATTATGATAATAATTCAACTGCTGATAAACTCTTAGGTGACAGCAGGTCAGCTAGAAGGAACTGGAAATTGCATAGTTAAATCAACATTAAAAGAGAAACATAGAAAGACTTCTGGAATAAATTGTAAATTGAAGCTTAAAAAAAGTACTTACAGAATAAATTTATTTATTTTCTGGAATAAATGAACATATTCTTACATATATAACACTTTCATTTGAACATTCTATTCTTATTTTGTTGCATAAGATTAATATCTATCACATTTTTAGCCTGGATATTGTTTTATTCTGAATGCTGTTTTGAAACCTGTGAAAAGTGCCTACAGCACGTTGAACCAATTACAGAACTGTCCCAGCTGGTTAGGAGAATTTTGCTCTGTTTCACAGCTGAGACTTAATGTAGGGTGTTAATGGCTACAGAGAAATTAACTTGATTTATAATCCTCATCTAAATCTCCCTCTGCAGTGGTTAATTAAGAGCATTGCAACTACAAATTATTCTTATTCTAACTTACAAAAATCATATAGAGAATAAAGAAAATAGTCATTGAAAAAACAGTACTGTCAGATTCTCAGATGGGAATTTAAAGTAAGTTAAAAATATGACTTGTTTTAAAATAGTAAAACTTCCAAAGAACTGGTAGAATGCCACCTTTCCTTTTTCTCTAACATATACAATATCATTCAACTTGCGCCATTCTTGCAATGCATTCAGAAGACTAATAAATTGTAAATCAGGAAATATATGGAAAGGAAAATAACATCCTTTGAACTCTCAACCATTATGTTAAGACTGATGTCACAGTGGCTCTGGTTTTAGTTGTATCTATACACAGTAGAGTTCTAAGGAAAGAAAGAATTTAAGTTGAATTTTTTGTTGCTCTGAAAATACTTGGTGAATTTATAGGTGGAGATATATATATATCAATAATTTCACGTGATATTCAGTTCCTAGATATGACATTCTGAAGCATGTGTGTACTGGTGGGCCTATCCATTCTATTATAATGTAACAGATTTTTGCAAATCAAACAAGCAAAGCAGAGCTTACAAATAGTGCCAATATTATTTTAAAATAAAGATTTAATTAAAAGACTAAAAGTTTCCCAATAGAGAAAACTTGCAAAAGTTTGGGAGCTCCTTACATTCTGAACAACAACAGCTTTTGGTCTGGACTTTTTGGTCTGGATTACATTACTAATTTGGGTATTTGTAGCGAATTTTGAATATTAATATTGAAATTTAGGACAAAGACAAATGATTTCTCTTAAATTCAGACTAGTGTCTGCCCTTGATACATATACAAAAAAGGAAAGTATTCAGTGGTGAATTGCACATTTGACTTAAATCCTGCCCCTTTAATACCATCTCTTCCTTGTTCAGCTCAAACTATCACTATGGTATCTGGAAAACAGGCTAATCTAGTGATTTATGTCAAAGCCTTGTCCTTCAAATTGCAAAAAACATTTCTTTGTAATGAAATATTTCCTTGCCACCTAATTACCACCACAGGTTTATTTGACCTTTTTTTTAATTATTTTAATTTTGTATGACTACACATAAGATACGGTTTTACTGCAATTATTAAAACAATGAAGTCATCAAATAAAAATCAAATATAACTAGTTAAAGCTGAATAATATATTTTATCAACAATCAAGTCAGTTAGAGGGGACTGGATTAAATACAACACACATTTAACAAATATAGATCATAGTCCAATTTACCTGCTAAATTCTTGGACAGGATAATTGATTTTCTCACAGTAGTAAAATACTCTTGATCTAATCTTCCTAGACATCAATAAAGACCTTGGTACACTGCCACATTACTAGGAAAGTTGGAGAATGTAGAGATTTGTCTAGCAAAAAAAGGGATTGTTAAAAGGAAAGATACAGCTGATAGTCATGAAAGTCATGAAAGTTTATCTATGCAGGAAGAAGTTCCTCAGTAGTCTTATATAATATTTAATACTTTTCACCAGTGATTTGTACTAAAACAATGGTTTGAAAGCTAATAAAGCTAATAAAATTGTTGACAAATGATAAGGAAACAATAATACTTTGCACGATTGGAATATTTTTAGGTGATGTTGAGAACCTAATTTACAAAGTGAGACTGCGTTTCTTACCCAAAAATGTAGGTTATACACTTTGGCATCATAAGACTTTTTTTGATACAGTATGGAGGCGTCTTCAATTAGGAAAGACACATCAAAGAATGTAGCTAAGTGTATAAATCATTCAGAAGATGCCTATAGGTGACAGTATGACAAGTATGACAAGTATGACAACGACCCTAGAATGTATTAGGTATGAAATCTAAGATGAACAGAGGTTTAGCCATCTATCTAGCAAACCCTATTGGGCCCATTCCCAAAAAAACAGAAAATTTTTATGTTCTTGGAAATCAATGAGCACCTTTATTCCAAGAAAATCTATAAAAATTTAGTTTCCACCAAGAAACACCGAGCTATATGCCAAGGGCCTTGTATGTATATAATATGCAATAACTTCTATCATTTACATCAGCTAACACAAAAATGTGCATCACCAAACAACCTTGATTAAGAAGTATTTATGAGAAATTTCTATGTTCTAATGTTTTATGAAAGTGACAGTGTCTGTATCATAGCTAAGACTTTATTGAGATTTATAACCAGGTAGTACTAAGAGCACTTTATCTATTTTTTTTTAATTTAATGAATGCATTTAACCCAATTGTTTTTCGAACTATTGTTGCACTTCACTTTTTTTTTTTGCAATAATCACATTATTTTTTTCAGACGACCTTTAAGGAAACCCTTTTTCCCTTTAGAGACTTATTTTGCCTTCTCTGGTTGAAAAGTCCCCTATTTAGTATAACTGCAGTTCTCATACAAATGAAATTTCTTCTTTGATTAAATGAATAATAATCATTATCAATATTAATTGGAACATCACGGAAAGTGAACTGTTCAGAACCACCACCTACTACTATTGTTCAGTGTTTCAACTCTGATTCCTTTATTTCAATATCTTTTCCTATTTTTAACAACTTATTATAGTAAACACTTGGATTTTCTTCATTATAGAGACTAATAATTTATAATTTCATAGCCTATTTTTAGACAGTATAATATATTCCATATTCTAAATGTAGATAAATGTTGTATATTTCAGTATATTAACATGTATAAGTATTTCGGTTTATATAACCAAATATAACCATAACCAATTTAGAGGTATATTTTTATACCTATATATCCTCTATATATCCTCTTTTCTTGTGACATGGGAAGGTTCTCCTTTACCCATGTCATTATCATCTGTGGCTTCTTCCATCTTCTTTGTGGTGTGATAATCTTCAGAAGTCAGTCGATATGTTTGGTTTGATCCATTAAAAATCATCATGTAGAGTAGTTTCTTCAGTAGCTACATTCCAAGCTTCCTCCCTCAGACATCCGTTTCAGTTTTCTCTTTAGTTTGCATCTTCCCAGATTATTTGCCCCTGTAATCCGACTAGCATTACTTGGAGCTAGAAAACAATCACTTCCCCATCTGTGTTGAAACAAAATTTTGGTATTATTTAATAGAATGTTTTCCTTTTCTAGTATTCATATATTTGTATCATTCTATTTTTATTCGTATATGAATAAGTAAGACTTGATTGTAAGTAATATATATCTATGAGAGACAGGGCAATAATAAAATCTGTCCTACATTGTTTGTACATTAAATTATAGGAGACTACAGGAGATTATTTCAGACTGCTTATTTGTTCATTTTGTCATAGCTTGGACCTACAAGGCAGTTTAACGTGGAGCCTGGAGCCTATTTATGTTTGAGTTCCATGAGCTGTCAGTTACATTTCTGAGCTGAAACCCAGTTTGGCTGTATTCTTTCATTTTTAATGATTTCATAGATTTTTAATGACTGTTTCAATAGAAAGCTGAACCATGTATTTTCTAAGATGAATGACAAATGTTGGTTTAGTGTCAGATCTGGACCTTGCCCCCCACCTCCTCGGAGCTGATCTGTCTGCACTCCAGGACAGTGGAGGGGTGCAGCTTCGTGGTGCAATCTTGACTCAGACTGCTGTCTGAGAAAGAAATGGAGAAAGACTCGTTGGGGAGGCCCTGCTGCTCTTCACTTCGTCTGTGGCTTTGTCCCTCGTCCCAGAGCTATGTCACAGCCCTGCACTTGCCCAGCCATATCACTGCTGATCTCAGCTCTGGTCCCCACTTTCTGACTTGACTTCTGAAGTGAGCAGCCATAAAGGGGTTCTGGTTAGAGGGGAAAAATTATTGAGCAGAATAAAAATACTGCTGCAAATTTCTGACAGACTCTTGTTTAAGGTGGTGGGCCTCTTTGTTGGGGATGCCCCTGTCCTGTCAGCATGGAGGATGGTACTTCCTGCCCCTTTCCTTACAGGACAGCTAGGTCTTGCTGCTCCTACATCATTTAGTTTGGCTGTATTTGGTTAGGAATTATTCTCATGTTAAATTAATACTGCAGTAGAAAGGATGAAATAACACAGTTTAAGAATTTATCATTGCCTTCCAGGCAGATGGATACAAACGAATTCACTACCCTGAAAAAAACCAAACCAAACCAAAACAAAAAATCAACCAAAAAACCCCACCTCTTTCCAGTGAGAATATTCTTTTTTTTTTTTTACTATTATTTTGCGTGTGGTTTGATGACAGTTCCTATTAAATAAAGACATTTACAATGTATTACTTAAAAGTAGTTAATGAACACTTAATAAAAAATACTTCTATTAAATTGCTTTTCAAGATCAACAGCTATTAAATGAATAGCATTGGGTCAACTGCAGCTAATCGTGGTTAATTACTATGAGAGGTACAGGATGCCCCTTCCAATTTACAAGCAGAAGCCATAGGTTTACTTCTTATATTTTGTTTCATTAATTTTTAAATTTAAGTTTCATTGATTATTTATTATTAAAGGAATAATTTTTATTTTATTGAAATGGTAGATAATAACTTCTCCCCTATGAATTAAGTGCAAACAATCTGATCTATGCTTTTGTCATACTGCAACTTAATTGCTAAGATGAAGGTTTCTGCTGGCTGGCAGGTTTAGTGGTGTATGTTCTGCCAGCTGTCATTTGTCAGCACACTGTGCCTTTATTTTTCAGCCCTGAAAAGTGAAAGGTTTTGTTGGGTTTTTTTTATTAATTAGGCAGAAAAAAATAATGTTAAAACTTCCTACTATTTGTCTCTGACTACCTGATTCTCCAAAACAAAATAACTTATTTGTAAAGCTTGATGTAACAAACTGGATTTGAATGATTAGAAAATGCACTGCAGGAGCTAAACATGAGAAGAGCAAGATACTGAATGAGGTTCTCATAAGTGATAGCTACAGATGTAATTAAAAACCTTCTTTCATGAAATGTGACAAACCCCATCCCCCTCCAAGCATAAAAATTCTGTCATATGGCCACAGGGAAATAGTGCCTGTCTAAGGTAAAGTCAAGGTTCAAGTGCTGTATATTACTGGTGATTTCTCTAAAGACGAAGCCATTTATCCTTTAGAATTAAGCTTCTCTGCATCACATAGTTACTTTAAAGACAGGTTAATAAAACTGAGATGTAAAAATTATCTCTGTTAAGTTATAACATTATTTATTTTTCATAAGTTTTCTAGTGTCATGATGTGTCTCTTTCACGTCTGTCTGGTTCAGACTATACTTCCTCTGCATTGATGGCTGAGGTTACTAATCACGTGGACTGCCACGTTTCTCAGCAATGGAAATTACTGCCAGCAGAGGTCAGAGTTAGTTTTGTTGTATATTCTTTATTCTTCATGTCAAAATGAGAATCTTTTACCCATGACTAATTTCACATCACTTTTCATGAAAAGAATAGTTACATTTGGTCTATTGGTCTTTAAAAAGAGTCCATCTGGAATTGCTGCTTATGAACCAATCTTCAAATTCCAGTAAGTCTATGAGATGAATAGGTCTTTTTGAGGCCTAACCCATTTATCACATCACTGATTTAATACAGAATCCTTTAGTCAGCTGGCTGATCACTTAGTCTGCAAGAGGAAGTGCTGATAGAAGCAGCTCTTGGTATCAGAAGGAGAAGCTTAAACATGGTCATAAAGCAAAGGCATTCATATCACTATGCACGTCAGATACTGAGGGAGGGAAAAGGGTGCCATAATGTGTTTCTATAAATAGTGTGGAGACTAGAATTATAGACATTACACTCCAATGCCCTGCTGGCATAAATTATCTGGGAAGCTGGGACAGGCGGTAACTTTTATATAAGATAGATTAACCAAGGGAGATAAGATTGAATTTTCATAAACTTAATGTTTCAAGACATAAAGGAGAGATGGAAAATAACCAGTCTGCAAAAAGGAGAAATAGAATTCAGGGAGAGCTAATGAATGAAAGAGAATGTCACTTTTATTTTGAAGAACAGAAAAAAATTTAGGAGTGGAAATATTCAAGGCAGAGAAAGAGTAAAAAATATGTTCTCAGATGAGTCTTAAACTAAATAGATCTGACCCAGATTACACAAATAATACTATATATAAATAATAACTGTACCAAAGTTACAGGTTTTATGTATTTAAGATGTCAAAGCAATTCAGCCTCACTTCTGTGCCTCATGAGATCATTGAAAAGCTCCTTCTGAAAGACATGTCTGAACATACGGAAAGCAGGGAGGTGATCTATAACAAAGATAAAAACTTCATGTCTTTTTGTATTACATAATTCCATGAAGTCATGTCATGTATAGCATACATCTGAGGTAATTCTTTAGGTTGTAACAAATTGAAGTTACAATTTTTTCATTCCATCAGAGATAGTTGAATAAAAAAAGATGTGATTACATCCCATGCTGAAACCCTCACTATTTCCATATGGGTGTTAAGGAGAATAGACTCGACTAGAGCAATTTTCCTTCAATATAATAATATTTATGACAGATTTTTCTTTTTTTTTAATTCCTAGGGTATTCTATACCTATTGCACATACTTCAAACAGGACCTGGAACCAATTTTCAATACTGTACTTGTAAAACCAATAGATTATCCTAGGGCTTGGCTTTCACTGCAAGTTCTGGTCTAAAACACCACATGAATTAAGACTTTATAAAACACGCCCCAAAAAAGTATTTCTTGACCCAACATCTATGCCATTTTAATGTAGTTTAACAACATGCAAAACTATTATTTTCCAAAGGTTTCTCAAATCAAGGAAGACATAACTAAAATCTGATAAAAAACTTAAATACATTTGAACAGCTAATGGAATCTCATATTCAATAATTTCAGCGGAAGGTAGGAATATATTAAGAAGCTTTATGCTACTCCAGTAGAATATCTTTTTAAAATGAAGAACTTTACAAAGTGAATTTTTCATTTAAATGAAAATTAATCAACTGTTCTCACATGCAGGAACAAAATTCTAATTTCCAGCAGTCTGTTTAGCATTTTTTTCTTAACAGCTTTGCCATGTGAATATAAAAAGATTTTTCCTGTAACACGGTCAGAATTCAGTACCAGAAACAAGAGATTTATCTTCAAGTATAGTACTGAAATGCCCAAGAAATAATATTCTGAGCACCCCCACAGAGAATACTCTTGAGTGAGATATCACAGAGTTGAAGTACTGGAAGAAAAGTGGTGGTATCACACTCAGTAGACTACTCTTGCTGTGTGGAAATAAAAAAACTGAAGCAGAGCTGTACACCAGAGTTGATTTAGCTGAGAGGTGTATCTTTCTTACCACTTTTTGTGTCTTATTCAGTGACCACTAAGGGAGATTTGGAACTGACCATATAAACAGTTTTTCAAGTGAAACTCATTAGTAAGCTTTAGAATAACTAACACTTATGCTCTAGGCCCTGTAAACTTCAAACTAATGCTTGGGGGTCTAAAAGGATTATCTTCCTAAATATTTCATAACTGACTGTAAATGTTTTGAGACTGTGTTAAACCCAAATATATGACCTTGAATAGGGTTCTAAACTCATCTGATTCAAATTACAGGATGTACCCATATGTCATTCTTATGTTTAGACTTCACGATTTTCTAAAAATGTTCCTGTTCTAAACTAATCATGAAGGTTTCCTCTGTGGCCAAAAGAAAGATATATAGTGATCCAGAGGATGAGTTTAAGGCCACATTCTACCATTGCTGTCACATACCAAAGAGCTTTGAGACACTATAGAGAAAGCAAACAAAAGGAAATATTATGCTTTATTATTAATTGTTATTTCATTATAATCAATGAAAAAATGTATAAATATCATAAGGAAGAGAAAAACACAATTGTTCAGTAGGATGTCCATTACTGCTTTTAGATGTAGCAGTCTTGTACTGCTGACTGTGAAGAATTTAATTTCAAACAATAGTACTGAGAATTCTCCTAAATGGACACACAGTGACAATATTCAATAGACAGTATGACTCTTGGTATTGGAGTCATCATGAATTCCAAACCTCTGAAAAAATCTCTCTGAACTGTGACAAGAATGATGTTTTATTATCGATAATGATAAAATCCAGCTTTAAAGTCCAATCATTAAATTGACTGAATAGTCATGAGATTTAAAATATTGATCAATACTGTGGTTTCACACCTATGTTTTTTTAATCAGTAAGTCATGGTTTTTTATCTGCATTCTCATACAAAGATGGTAGTTCATCTAAAAAGAAAATATGGCCTAGCATAATCACAAGACTTTAGGATTTGAATATGTTAAAAAAGCAGTGACTTAAAAAATCTTGTAATGCATGTAATATAAATATATTGCAATTCTGAAAGTCCTTCTCCAGTTTAAGTCTGAATTGGGAAATCATAGTCTACCTTGAGTTCTCAAACAGTCATTAATGGATCCTACTAATTAACCCTAAAATAAAACAACTAAATCCTAACTCTATATTTCTTATTGTAATCTGCCTAACGGTTTCTCTTCTTAGGTCTTTGCCTACCCTGCAAGAGTTGGAAGAACAACCAATTTGTTTTAATGAAAAATTGTTCCAGATTTCATTAAGTGAATGGACCAGAAAAGAACAAAACCCCTCAAAACATAATGATAATGTATGTTTGTTTTAAACAATGCTGCATAAATATTAGGTTTTCTATAGATTTTCATTTGTTGCTATATAGTCTTGATCTGCAGCCATAAATTGTAAGAAACATATTGCAAAATATAGTAAAAACACCTCTAAGTAATCATGCATGTGTTTTTTGGGAGTAATTTTATTTTTTAAAATAAAAAGCTTAGGTGTTTGACATGTGGAAATTCTGTTTTCTTTATAAATTTTATCCTGAATTTCCTTTGGGGACAGATACTGACATACTAGAGTCATAGCAGTACATAATTTTTTTTTTTTAAATGTTAATTTTTAAAATTAAATGTGATGTTTTTATAAAATGTCATAAACCAAGCATATTTGGCTATGATAAAGAGAACAGCTATTAATTTTGTAATTTGTAATCAAAAGTGAAAGAAGGTCTACGATAACATTAAAAATCTATACATTTACTGAAGAATCACAAGCATATTCAAACAATAATGTTATAGCTTATTCAAACCCATGTTATTTATTTCAGTGTAGTTCTTTCATAAATCATACTTTATTATAATCACAAGAATTATGCTGACCAGAAAATTCTCTTACTGAATGTTTTATATTGAAATTATTTTCCTACCATCATCTAATTATTTTTAAAATGGAAACAGAGATTTATGACATTAAGTTTAACTTTGGGTAAACACTGGTTACAGAAAAGTGAGGTATACCAGGAAGAACCTATGTGGAAAAAACAGCCTATACTTTATATCATGGTGCTTTCATAGCATAGCAGATGAAAATATAAATTCAGTGTTGCTTAAGTTTCTTTGATTCCATTTCCATAGTGGGAATGGTAAAATATTTTGTTAAAGGTAAAGACATTTGATAATGTAATTCTAGCATATATGGAAAAATAAATAAGCATTACTGTCTAGAAAACAGGCTAAGAGAGAGCATAAAACTCAAAAGCGACACTTAAATGGGACTATCTGCTGTGATGGTTTGGAAAACACATATAGGTATCTCTGTTTATGATATAACCAATAAATGAGAAGAAGATATGCACGTTATCTGAAATCTGATGTCCTCTGTGTTTATCTATGCCTGTCAGGAACATCTTGTTCACTGCTTCTACAAGAAGGAGATTTTCACGTGCTGAGATATGCAAATTTATCCCAGGATTTTGATGTTCATATAATTTTTAGATGAGTGCAGGTATATTTCCAAAACCATAGCCTATTAGTATGGAAGAGGAAAAAAAAATGAGATGAAGAATAAACCCACTGTTCTGATGAGCTATAAGCTATCACCCTTCCAAAAATAACCTTAGATATTTTTTTAAAATTATATCCATAATAACTTCCAATATTGGTGTATTAACTGATACAGATATAGATGTTTCAGAATATCTAAAATGTTTCAGAATATACAAAGTTACTTCACAGGTTCAAGTTAATTCAAATTCAATAACATATATTATTTCTTGATGTTTCTCTGAATTTTTCTTTTGCTATTGCAATAAAGAAACCAATACATTATCTGAGACCAAAGTCTTCTGATAGGTGGAAGAGATGATAAACAGAGAAAAGCAATATGAGTTACTAAAGCATGAATACATTAGATCTCAAAAAATATATGCTAGCTTATGATCCTTTCTAGATGTTTCTGTGGAAATTGTATGAAATTTCTAAGGAGGATTGTTTAGTTTCCATTCACAGATTATTTTAATCACACACTATTATGTGAGTTATTGTAATGTCTTTTGCCCAGAGATAGCCATATAAATCTCCTATGTTTATAGAAATATGTTTAAATAAATAAGAGCTAGTACAATGTGAGAAGTAGGTGATGGTGATAAAGTGCCAGACTAGAACTTTGTAACATAGTTTTGAATGCCTATATATATATATATATATATATATGCAGGATAAGATTACTTTTTTAGTAGTAGAGGAGGAAATATTGTAGAAATCAAGATGCTAGGAACCTAAATGAGAGTTTGGACTTCATGCGCTTAAGAAATATTATCAAAAAGAAATGCAGAACAGTTAATTGCAGCAATCAAATTTGTATTTTTTTCAGCTGACTTGGAAAATGAAGTTCAACAATGGGCAAAAGAGGGAAAAGACTTTGGGGGAAAGGGTAGAAATTCAGGTTTGACTGTTTCGGTGTTCAACTGTTTGATATTTTAATAAGAAAATGTCAAGAAAGAGGCTGAGATTTTAGTTTAAATACTGGTTAAATATCTAGGGTAAAGAAGTAGTTAGTAAATTATCAGTGGCCTGCTGCATTCATGTGTAAGACCTTTTACTGGAGAAGGAAATTCAAGGAAAAGGCTGACATCAGGGTAAAAATGCATGATAGAAACGATGGCGTGAAGTGTGAGTGATGCAATGAGTGATAAATTCTTGTATTATTGGAACAGATGTCCCTGCAAAATAAAGAGAAAGGGCAGAAAATTTATTTAAGAATAATTTTTAAATCTACACAATTTGGTTTTTACCCATACATTAATTTCCTTACAAAGTGTTGCTATTGTGATTACTGTTTCTTGATCTACAGAGGTACCATGTTTTAAACAAGAGTGATTTTCATCTTTTATGACTATTTCTAGAGAAAAACAATATAATGTTCTGCTTCCAGTTTTAATAAAATTACCGAATTTGTTTTAGTGGCACTTACATGGATTTAACTAAAAGAACAATTTCATCCAAGACAGGAAAGCTGTACCCTTTTAATCCTAAACAGTTACAGAGGACTGTCATCTCAAGCTTGTAAGTAATTTTTCTCATCATAAATAAGTTAATGCTGGCTCATTTCCATGGCAACATCCAATTCAACAGTGACAAGTTCTGCATTTGTATTTTCTCCTCTTGGTATTTTCAATAAATGCTTGAGACCTGTCAAATGTGTGCAAAGAGACAAAGGTCTTACCTCTGAGCTTAATGGATACAAAACCACTGCTCTAACAGTCACGTATATGAAAGATGGTCTTACCACAACTGATTTAGTTCTGTGTCTCTTCTCTGGAATAAATACTTTTTTTACACCTCAAATAAAGTAACTCTCTATTTCCATTCTTCTTTCTTTCCCCAATATTGGTTTAAGTAACTTCAATGTATTGTGCCATTCTCTACAAATCTGTGTAGTTTATTTGAGTGGTGTTACGCACCTCAGAAACATTCTACTATTTTGGAATTCAGGATTGAGTTTTTTTACCTATTTGCTTCTCGCTCACAGAAACTGCTGTAGCTGTGTCTATAGATTGAAACGTTTATAAGAGATCAGTGGCAAAAATGTCATGGTCTCAAATAACATTCTACCTTCAAATGTCACAATAATTTGCAGAGAACTAAATATGCCAGTTTCAGAGGTTCCTTTTTCAAATCCATTTATGGCCTTAATGACATAAGGACAATGGACAGTCTTCCAAACTGTGCAAAATTTCATTTGTTACAACATTATTCTCCATTCTCTTAAATCTGTAAAAGGACAATCCAATCAATATCACATAGCACACAAAGCTCTGAGACACATACATCTCAGCTATATCTGAAGGAGTCAGACTTAACTTCTCATACTGTTTCAAAGACATAGGTATTTTAAAAATGTCTGACTCATTTAAATATATACCCTGGAGGGTAAAGGGGTTTATTGTGCTCCATAAGTCTCTGTCTCTTCATTACCTATAAAGTAGTCTGACAGACTCATTCTCTCTCTACAAAGTGAGTCCAATGAGTCATTTGTTTACATGACACTCATCCATCAAAAACCCTGGCAAGACAGCAATGTTATTACTTAGCTTCAGTCAAACAAATTAGGCAAGAGACACAGTAATTAATAGTTCTGTCATGCCTTTAATCTTTCTTGTAAAAAAATAAAGCCTTTGCAATGACTTGGCATGACAAGGAGTTGTCACACTACCTTTCTTTTTCATGCTTGCTCAGTTTTTACAATATGCTTAAAAGCATTCATTAAAGGCAACAAACAAATTGAGCTCACTTGTAAGTTATGGGCAATAATAAGAGGAAGTGAACAGGAAGCTGCCGAAAAAAAAGGAAAGGAACCTCAGTTAGAGTTCTTGTCTGGTTCTGTTGCAAAAGGATAAGTTCCTTGTGAGCTGTATTTTGGTGAGATGACATCAACCTCTCCATCCCACAAGTCACTGACTTGTCATAACAGTTTGCTTGCCAAACTGGCATCAAGAATCAGAGTGTGGGAGGTAGAGCATTTAAAACTCATTTGGAAAAGGTCTGGTCCCACATCTTTTTGTTATATTACTGGATAAACTGTCTCTTATTTCCTTGGTTTCAAGATAGAATCTGAGATTTGCTGGCTCAGGATTCTAGTTTGCTGAACTGATGTAAAACAACAGTTACCTATTACTGACCACTTGTTCAGTTTGTTTGCTGGGGTGTTTCTCTCTTCAAGTCAGAAAGAAAGATGAAACTGTATATTATCATCAGAGTAAAGGCATATTAGTTATAGCATAGAGCAGTGGCTGTATGTAACAGGATTGATGTGATCTTATATCTATGTGGTTGAAACAGCACAAGAAATATTTGTCAATTCCAAATTGAGGCAGCTGGTGAGAAATGATAACTGGTGTTGGTGAAAAAACCAGGAGTAGAAAGATATTTCTGAATTAGGTATTCAAGTATGTCGCTTTCTCCTTATCTTGAAGAATGAAAAAGTAGATTACCTCCTATCACCTGCACCATTGTGTCTTCCCAGTATGCAGTTTGCTTTGTTGGCTTTGAGAATGCACTTTCAGCTCATATTCAGCCTGCTATCTACTGCAACCCCCAGGTCCTTTTCAGCTAGGCTGTTGTTCATCCAGTTAATTTTCTTTCTTTTCCTGTACCGTGCACATAACTCTTGTTTTCTTGATCCTTAGGATAACAGAACAACTTCCAAAATAGATTTCTTCTTCATAGTCTCAGTCTTCTACCTTTGTTTTCACTACTTCTTTTTACTCTTTCCTCCCTAATCTCATATTTCATCTTTGTAAAAAAATTATGAACAGAATAATCTCAGTTAAAAGAATTATCTGATCAATTCTCTGCCTACACTTTGCCACTGGTATTGTACTGAAGTCTTCTCCTATTCATAATAAATACTATCGATTTTACCGTGGTGAACCAAATTACTTAAATACCAAAGTTAATGTCAAGTCATTCTAAATTTCCCATTTGTCACTCCATCAAATTACAAGAGAATTGACTCCAGGGAAAATGTTTTATTCTCATCCTTCTCTGCTCTTGCACTACTTCTTCTACAGACTCTCTTCATTTGAATAAAAGAAAGGATTTTTCTAATGTACCTATGTAATTTTTTTAACTTTTCCCTAGGGCTAAAATCCAAATTCTCCAGCAAGTTCTCAACTCTTCTATTTTTTAATTTAGAAGACTTAAAAAATGTTTTAGTTTTCAGTAAAGAATAGCAGAAGTACAATTCAGTTGTTTTCGCTAAATTCAATATAGGTGAGGCAATAGCTACTTAGCAGACACTGTCTCATGCTGGCAGTTCACCTTATTTCAAATAATCATAAGCTGTACCCCATAATAAAATCTGAACAATATTATTATCATAAATTAATTAATTTTACACTATCCATGAACTGTATGGGTGTGACACACTGAGGGCTGGCACCGTTTTCTCTATTTTCCAGTATAGACATTTGACACTGACACTCAGCAACAGAAAAATACAAAATGGTCTTATATCAGAAGTCTACAGAACTGCTGTTGCACATGATCCTACTGAACATGGAACAGCCTGTAGTTGTGAACACTTCCAACAGCCTGTAACAACCTAAATGTCTGAAGTACAAGCAAGGAAAAAAAAATAGATGACACCATAATGAGGCCTGAAGTCTGTCAAAGCAGAGAGTTTGGGATCTGACATGATGATCCTTAGGAGAGGACTATGCCTCATTGAAAAGAAGACAGAAAAATTGTACAGGACTCTTTGCAGATATGAAAATTCCACGATGACCCAAAATTTGATTTTACGGTTGAGCTGACCCTCAGGACATTATTGACTAGACACCTAAAAGATCCTTAGCAACAGGCTGCAGTTCAGGGTTATTACTCTCAATGACCTCTGTTGCTTATAAAAAACACATCAGATATTACTTTAACATGTAATATATTGGTCCCTTAACCTATTACAGGAAAAATGTACTTCTTTGCTTTACTGCAACGTAATGATTTTTTCATGAATATTCATCTTCATTCATGGTCCCACCAACTTTTCCTATTCTAAATTATAACTGTGAAGCTGCTCTCTTAGAGGTGACCATAATTTTAGTACATTGTTAAAGGAGACTCTTTTCTTGTCAGTGGTTAACCCTGGATTTACCAACATAAGTCTATGATATCTCTTCTAGTATCTTTTTATATCTTTATGAACATTTAGACCTGTTAAGAAGCTTTATCTTAACAGCAGTAATTGTAGGGATTTTCTAACTAAACCTTGGAAAATAATTTTAAAATTAAAAAATTTTAAATCAGTATTTCACTCTCTTGAAAAGCCAGTATCTTAGAAGAAGAGTTTATTGCACTTTACAAGGGAAAAATAATTGTGAGCACCTGTGCTTAAAATTACCATGCCTTTATAGAACATTTTGATATCGTGGTACCTGGGCATTATGTAAGATGTTTTTAACAGTCTGAGGAGATTGGTTAAGGTGAGGAAAAAAGTAGGAAACCAGTCAACTCTATTTCTCAGAGGAAGGCTAAGCCCTCTATCTGGAGGATAAAGACATAAAAAAGAATGTAGGGCTGTTAGAAGAAGCAGGTGGAGACAGAGGATGCTAGAAAAAAGATGTTTTTTGCAAAGTAATGAGTTTTTTTACACTGAGTGGGGATGATCTACAGGCATCTCATTACAAATACTCACATTTCTACAGTGTCCTGTCATTCATAATCAGTGAAAGAGATTCAGGCACTTGTTCTGTACAATTTGTTTCACAGTAAGTAGAAAAAAACCAGCTCAGACCACTCACACCATGAGTGGAATATTACTGTAGACACTGCAAAAGCTTCAATTAGTGTTAAACTAACTGGGGTATAAAAAGAGGAAAAATAGATATTTTCGTAGCAAAATTACAAGAAAAACATATATTTTCCTATGTGAAAGAGTTCAAAGAAAACTTGTTGATTTCAAACAAATGTTTTTCTGTATTATTGCTCCATAACATTGAGCTTTCATGATTTGTTTTTGCTTTTCAAAAGAAAACCAATCTGTAAGCAGCTGATTTAGAACTGGTTTTTAAAGCCTGAGATCTTATTTTACATTGATAGTTTATTTTTTTCTATGCATTGTGAGTTAACCTTGTTTATAACCCGATATAGTCCAAATTATATCCTGAAAGACAAACCGGCATTGTCCTGCTTCTGATGCATTTTAAATAGTTTAGCTACATTTTAAATGTTCGGATACATTAAGAGAGAAATAAAGTAAGAGATTTTGTAGTGACCACGGTTTGGTGTAAGCCAGTTTTCATGTTGTCCAGAAACTATAACTTTTTGACTTAAGTACTTTCATAAATGGAAAATTGAAAGTTCATGAACTTTATTATTGTCAATGTAGATATAGACAGAGCTTAGAGGTTAGACTTGCTAATTAACAGGGAATTTCAAGGCAGAATTAATTCCTTTTGAATTAAGGAACCCAAACCTTTCAAATTCAGATGCACAAATAATATGGTGGGAGTCTGAGCTATGCCTCAGTACTATATCAGTAAATGAAGCCATATTAACTTGGTCCAGACTATTTTCAAAATCATTTATTAGTGAGTCAGTGGGTATGAGATGTTCTTATATTTCTACTAAAACAAAAATAAAAATAAATTAAAAAAAAACACAGAGAAAAAAAGCAGAAAATATTGACATTTTTAACGAGGAAATGTATAATTGTTGTCAAGGAAACAATATCATCTGGTTGTAATAGCAATATTATACAAGACACATGTTAAAATGAATAAAAGTAAAAAGAAAAATCTCTTTGCAAACAGAATCCTTGTGGTAGTATAAAATACATAGTACAAAAGTAAACCTAAGGATTTGAGCTTAAAAACTCAAGTCCTTCACAATTCAACTATTTCTGTGATAGAAGCACCTTGTGTCTGCTTTGATCTACCAGTTGTAGGTAAATAAAATTCTGTAAAATTATTAAAACTAGAATTATGGTTTTATTCTGATATATTTTCTGTCAAAAATACCACTAAAGTTAAAACTTCATTTACCACCGCCCACACCATCACACCTTAAAAAGAGGAGGTCAGCTTTTTTACGCTTTTCTAACAATGCAGATGTTTACAGTCTAGTTTATAGACTTCCTTCCATGCTCATAGTCTTTGTTTGCCACTAAAAAAAGGCAACTGTGTTTTTCTGAGAGACTCACACTGTGAGTAGGCATTGATTTTGCTGGTGAAAGAATTAAATACCATTTATGACAGTCAGGCATATGAGCTGTTATTACCTTATTCTGTTGAAAGAAGGCAATAGCAACTTTTCTGACAGAGAAACCAGAAAACTGGTTTGATAGCCCTCAAGGAGAACTCTTCGGATCAGCTGAATATCAGAACACAATCTTCCTGGATTTCATGTTGTATAAGAGTTCATCACCCAGGGTGAGATCTGCTAAAGCACTCTATGTAAAGAATGTCCTGGAGACATCTCATAAGAAGTAGTAGACATAGTCTGAGTATGGAGAGGGAATATAGGAATGAAGAGGGAAATACAGGAAATATGATAATCTAGTTGTGTGTTACTGCACAGGACCGAGTTTTAGTCAACTTCAGGATAAGACGGCTGTAACAGTCTTTGCCTTCCAATTCCTTTTCTTTGATTGAAGGACCCATATTCTGTTCAGCATCCACCCATGTAGACAGACTTATTCTTAGCAAAGGAGTCTCAGGTTTGTTACATTCTACAACTGACAGTATTACTTAGTATTTGATACACCTTTTCCTGGTTTCTGCATTGTGTGAAGCTTAGATGAAAGGAAGTTGAATGCTCTCTGAAATGTTTAACAAATGGTGTTTTTTTGTTGCTGTCAGGATTTCTTTGTTGGATGCTTTGAAACATCTGATTTAGTTGATCTTAATTTTAGCAGCTGTACTATAGACAAATATTTGATTATCTAAAAGAACATTACCAAATTAAGGAAGTAACACACATATTTTTTAAATTTTAACTATAGCATTTATCAGAACTGTGAAACAGAAACTGCGGTTACAAACTTGGAGGATAAGGTTACTTTCAGGTATGAAATGGAGTCTAGTTTTTATTAATATTTACATTTCTCAGACTGTATTAAAATATCTCATAATAGAAAAATTGATTTACAAGAGACAATATAAAACTTGTCAACTTGTCCCTTGTAAAAGGCTTGACCCTACTGTTGGCAAAATTTTTGGAGATCAAATTATATTTTTGCTCAAATAAAGTCTGCAGGGAAACAAAAGGGTCATTGAGTCCAACAATTTGCCCTGCACAGGACCATCCCCAAGATCATTTAAACACTTCTTGAACTCTGTCAGGCTTGGTGCTGTGACCACTTCCCTGGAGAGCCTGTTACAGTACCCAACTACCCCCTGGGTCAAGAACCTCTTGCTAATATCCAACCTAAACCTTCCATGATACAACTTTAGGCCATTCCCTGGAGTCCTATCATTGGTCACCATAGAGATCAGTGCCTGCCCCTTCACTTCCCCTCATAAGGAAACTGTCACTGCAATGAGGTCTCCCCTCAGTCTCCTCCAGGCTGAACAGACCAAGTGACCTCAGCTTCCCTTCTAAAGCCTTCTCCATCTTTGTAGGTTTCCTTTGGATTCTCTCTAGCAACTCTATATCTTTCTTATTTTGTGGCACCCAAAGTTGCACACGGAACTCAAGGTGAGGTTGAACAGTGGAGCAGGACAATCACCTCCTTCAACTAATTGGTAATGCTGTGCTTGGTGCAGAGCGATAGTATTTGTATTCCCAAGTCACCCTTATGCATGATGGGACCCTGCTATCCTGGAGATGTCTGAATACCTGCCTGTCCATGGTTAATCAGTGAATTAATTCCTTGTTTTGCTTTGTTTCTGTGTCAGATTTTTGTTTTACCTATTAAACTGTCTTTATCTCAAGCTACAAGTTGTCATACTTTTATTCTTCCAATTCCCCATTCCATTAGGGTGGGAATTAGTGAGTGAGCAACCAGGTGTGGACCTAGTTGCTACCAACATATCACTAACCTGTCAAAATTCTGCATACCAGCAGAAAACTCTGTCATTTCTGCTCATGAAACACAATAATTTAAATTGTTTTCTTTTGGCTAAGTCAATAACCTCATACAGACGTTTATATGGCCAAGAATAGTGCTATTTTGGTTCCAGTTACATTTTATTTCTCTCCTCGTCCATTCAATGTGTAGCCAGCATGAAGATCCAAAAAATATACACCAAATTTCATTAGATATCCTACCTAATTGACATTTATTTCACCAACTGAAAAATACTGAGGCAGTAGCAAGTATTCTCACAATGCCAAAAAGGTGTCAGTGATGGTGGTTTATGGTAGACCAGTTTTTACATTCCACTTAATTTAATTATTTTTTCTATACTTTGCTAAAAATCTAAACTGTGATTTTTATTGGTTAAGTGTATTTTTTCACATTTCACATTGCTTTTAAAAAATAAAAATATTTTGGATAAAAGCCCATGAGATTAATGCAAAAATTAAAATAGCAATGGAGGAATATGTAGGTTAGATGCAATTTTTCTGTATGTTTTCTGTATGTTCTGTATGTTCTGTGTAAGGTTTTGATTAATAATTAAGTAAGACTGGCTCCTAAGACCTTATGATTAGATCATGTCCTACCTGGGAAAAATGTGGATATTTTTCTTTGTGATTTGACCTTCTGTCAATCTCTTGTGAGGAAAATAATGCAAAACCAGAAAGTTAATTGTTTTCTAATAGCAAACCTATAGATCTGTACAACCTGATGTGCTTTGAGCATTTTATAAATCCAGGAAAACATTTTGACCACTTTCTGAGGTATTAGGTGACAGCAGATAATGCACACAAAAGCTGATCAGTTTGACCTTTTCTTTCGTGATATTATTGAGGTGAAAATATCAGATGTTGATCCCTTCACTAGCATTATGTGTTGAATGGATACAATAAAGCAGTTACAATGAGAAAGCAATTTACATGTTTCTTAACTTTGGTGGTTTTAAAATCTCAGCCTGGTCTTTGAATAGACTTCTGCTGTGTTCTTGAAATAAAAATTTCCTACTGAAATCAAGGAAAAGGATGTGCCAGTATGGTAATTTTGCTCCTACTGAGAAAAAGAATCTTTATCTCAGCTAAACAAGGTTGATTTGGATTTTTTTCATGTAAAAATGCTCATTATAGAATATTAATATTCATTATAGCCTTTAAGTATAATTATAAATTATTTTATAGCAGTTTTAATTTAGCCAATAATTACAAGTCTTCTTCCTTATAAAAAATTGCTCTAAGTAATTGTTATGTAAAAAAGGGAAAATTATCAAATCAAATGAAAAATATATAGCAAAATATATCAACGATGTATTGAACAAAATATGATTAATGTATAAAAAGTGCGTAGTGTAGATCCTAAAGTAAATGTGTTATATGCTGTACAGAACTGACATAGGAAAATCTTACCATTTTTTCATATCTATTTTTTCAGAATTTGTGGTACAGACTTTTAAGACACTTAATTCCAAATATATGTCAACATATATACACAAATATATAAAGATACATAAATGCCTTTGCAGAAATAAAATGAAATAAAATGAGGTGAAGTTTGCCTTAATACAAATGTTGGAATTTTTAGTTTAAATTTTTTGGGGCAAATAAGATACCATTTTAGTTTTCAGGATACCAGTTCAACAGTCAGTGCTTGTATAGGTCAGTGCTTGTGTACATTTGTGTGTGTGTTTGTGAGTGTAAGTGTAATTACATATAGAATGAGGAAATGGAATGTAAATATTCTTACTCAAATGAAAAGCTCTAAAAAACCTCACTTTCTCCTACTCTTCAGGGAATCTTGGAAAATTTCTCCTTAGTGTGAAAAATTAAGAACATGAAAATATGCCATTTGCATTAGTACTACTGTCATGTTTGTTTACACTCCATGGTATGTTTAGGGCACTCTTCAGCACATAAACTCTGTAAGACAATGAAGAGTATTGAACAGGTATCAATTTCCATCCCCTTGACAAGCCTATAAGCAGTTGGTTGTCTTTAAAAACATACACCAAGGAAAGAGAATTTTAGTCTATGCTTTGCAACAAATTAATGTTTGCCATATATTCTGTATGAATTCTCACCATTTTAAAAGGCCAAACATAGAGCTCCTAATGGCACAGGGGAATTTATTATGACTTTGCTATATGCCTTGGAATTTACTATGACTTGTTTTGTTAGTGCGTTTTTCTGTCTTCGAAAGTTTTATGTGGAAATTTAAAAACTATGAAAATATCTTTTTGTCTCAAACAACTTATGATTTCTAATAATAGGTTTATTCTGAAAATCTTTGACTGATTTATTGTCTGTGTGGTTGATCATATCCAAGAGAGTAAATTAAATGCCTCCAAACTTTCTAAAAGATATTTGGAATGCCACTTTTACAATATATTTTAGTGTTGCTGCCTTTTCAGGAACCCCAGGGTAGGACATTGCAGCCATTTATGATAATGAAATAATGAAAATTTTAATAACTTTATGTAACTACAAAAAAAAATCAACAAATGCATAAATGTCACAATAAAAATTTGTTGGTTTAGGTATAAAACAAATGTACAGTTTATCTGCAAGTAAATTAAAAAGAGATAAATATAGATATAGGTTAGATATAAATACAGATATAGGTATAGACATAGATATAGATAGATATAAATGTATTTATGATAGATAGATTTATCTGTAGAGATATGGATATCTTTGTAGTCTGGCTACAGAAATATATATGCTTGTTTCAACAAAATAATTTTTAAAGTTGAAACAAAATTATTGCTGCTGTACCTCCTTCAAAATTTTTAAGCTTTTCAGAATTCTGGTATTTTAAGGAATTGAGATGATTTTCTATATATACGTATATAGATAATGCATATATATTCTCACACAATTCAGCAGAAGTATACACATTTGTCATAAATAGCATTTGTGAGCTGTACACCTTTTAAGATACATCTTTAAAGGGAAACATTTTCATCTCAATAATACAGCTATGAGGACTCAAGTAAATTAGTTATTTGGCCTCATCTCCATTTACACCAGATAACCTGGTATACAGGATTTTCTTTTCCTTTTTCTGTAATGGAACATACGGAGTGAATTCTCAACATTTGATACTATGACTCTACCAGTAGCCAGAGAAGTAGCCAGAGAAAGTGTTCAAGTTCAATTTCTGTCTTAATACCTTTACTAGCAAGATAAGACATATGAATGGTTCTAAAAGTGATGTATGAATTACTGTTGCTTAAATCTGTCTACTACAGCCCTCTCAGTGATAATGGGGTCCCATAGATGGGTCTCTTGAGGCTTTTTCCTATCTAACTTCATAATGGTTAACATAATCAATTTCTGAAATCTTTAATAACAAGAATACCCTCCTATGATTTTTTATCAATAGACACATTTTATGCTCTTGTCTTTTTAATTAATACTAGGGGGTTTTTGCCTTTTTTTTTGATCTAAAACAAGAAATCAGCATCTTTATAAAAATAATGTATTTCTTATATTCAAGTCTATTTTTATGTCTTTCCCAACATTGTTGTGAAAAAAAAAATCAGTACTAGAAGAGATCAGAAAAACGTTTCTCCCAAAATTCAGCTGGTTATTATGTAGCAGACTATAGTGTCTATATGTTTATATATGTCTATATATATGTGTATATATACTATTGGTCCCTAATCCTGAATTCACTACTATAGATGAATACTATTTAAGGTCTTTACCAGCAGGACATTTTAGAATATAGCAGAATATTAAGTAAGGAATTAGAGATGTTTACAATTGGAAGGCCTACTGAAAATAATGCCTCCTTTTGAAAAAACAATCCCACAGTAACTTGCTTCACTGTTCCTTAACCATAAATTCAAGCAGTATTGCTGTCTCCCGTTTCCAGATGGAGCACGGCTGTGAATAGTTACTATTGAAACACATATAATGATGTCCTGAAACATGTATAATGAAAGTCCAAGTAGAGTAGGTGGTTAATATTGTTGTTGACTATACAGAACCAAATGTGAAAAATGCATTCTATTAAGTACTATGTATACTAAGCTTTAATAGATTCAATCCTATGCTATCTCCATTTTATTTCATGTGGAAAATCAAGTGAAAATGCAGAGTATTGAACACTATAATGCATGACACTTCTCTTTCACTAATAGACATTATGCATTTTCAGTAATCTTTAAAAGTTTTGTAATTATTTATAATAGAAACAGAGAAGATATTATTCAGAATAAAAAATATAGTAAAACATGATAAAGCTCAACCCCTTTTAGCTGCAGGAGTCACTGAACAAGCCTCCAGACAAACAGATCTGCTGATAGTAGATGCAACTCTCCAGATCACAGGTTGCCAGGAGTGCCTGCTGCCTCTTCATGAGCCTGGGGCAGACAAACAGTTATTCTGCAGAAGGTGTGCCGTGGTTGAAGAGGTGTGTCACCAGATGAAGGAGCTGTGGGAAGAAGTGAACAGGCTGCATGGTACTCGAGCAAACACGGAAGAGATAGACTGATTATTTTCAGAGACACCACTGTCTCAAGACTCTCAGGAGTCTCAAACCACCATTGTAGTGGAGGATGAGGTGGACTCAGAACCCTGCAGGGTAATTAGTCAAAGGACTGTTAGTTGATGGTCTGTTGAAGATAAAGGCTGGAAGCTCATCACTGCACATACCAGGAGGAAGGTTCCTCCTCCTTCTCAAAAGGTAGGACTGGTTCCAGCCACAGTGGATGTGAGGGCCTGGAACAAAGTGATGAGGTGGGCAAAGGTCTTTCTGGGGTGGTGTGGCCTCCTAAAACAACATCATTGTATGCTCTATTCAGGAAAAGAAGGGTAGTTGTAATCAGAGACTCCCTTCTAAGGGGAATGGAGCGCCTGATATGCAGACTGGACCCAACTCCTGGGGAAGTCTGCTGTCTGCCAGAGGTGTAGGTAACAGACATTACTGGAAAACTCTCCAGTCTAGTAAGGCCCTCTGATTGCTATCTACTATTAATTTTTCAAACCAGCAGTGAAGAAATAACAAAGTCTAAGGCAATCAAAATAGAATTCAGGACCCTGGGAGGATTGGTAGAGGGATTAGGAGCAGAGACAGCAATTTCCTTGATCCTTCCAGTAACAAGGAATAATATGGATAGGAGCAGGCAGATCCATCAGGTCAATGAGTGGCTCTGTGTTTGTTATAATTGGAAAAAATTTTTTTTCCACTTGGATCACATGCAATCCTCTGTTGGTGGAAGGTCTCAGAAATGAGTTGTGAGGGGTGGTGCTTTGGGCGTCTTTGATGGTTTATGATCCCTATTCAGCTGACCCTCCAGTGAATATCCTGTGTGTACGTGGTTTTCCTGGAGGGGGGGGGCAGTTACTGTGTTTGGTGTGGAGAGATTTTGCCATCACGGACTCAAAACCCTTCTTGTGCGCCACACTCTGAGTCCAATTAGGACTGATTCTTATCACAGATACATTCTTCTTCTCTCAGCCTTGTTTACTTCTCCTCAGACCTGAGATAATTAGACAATAATCTTATCTCAGGTTCCCCTTCACAGTCCAAATTCCAGTCAGGAAGTATATTGGGGAGGGGGGGATCCTTACGTGGTCACAGATAGGCAGTTTCTTCCTTGCAGTTTGAAAAAAAAGTTTTCTACGATGTTGACAATGTTTAAGACATTGACAATATTTCAGTCCATCACACACCACAGTATAAAAAATACATTAAGCTATGAGAAGCATTCAAAGAAGGGCAACAAATATGGTGAAAAGCCTTGAGGAGCATATGGTGAGAAGCCATATGAGGAGCTGAGGTCATGTGGTTTCTTCAGCCTGGAGGAGACTGAGGGGAGACCTCATTGCAGTCTACAACTTCTTTGTGAGAGGAAGAGGTAAGGCAGGCACTGATCTCTTCTTGTGGTGACCAGTGAGAGGACCCCAGGGAATGGTCTGAAATTTTGTCAGGGAAGGTTTAGCTTTGATATTAGAAAAAGGTTCTTCAACCAAGGAAGTGGTCACAGTGCCAAGTCTGAAAGAGTTCAAGAGGTCTTTGGATGATACTGTCAGGAACATGGTGTGACTCTTGGGGATGGTCCTATACAGGTCTGAGGCTTGGACTCAGTGATCCTTGTGGATCCCTGCCACAGAATTGTATTCTGTGATTTTGTGATTCTATTTCAGAAGTGTAACAGAACACCCCAATGTTGGGCAAACTAAAGGTACAACAGATGTCTTGATGTCAAAAGAATCTAAGTCTCCCTGGTAGTGACAGGAGTGAGGAAATTTCTAATGCACTGCACTCAGAATTAAGATACTACCTGATCCTTTAATAGTGTGTATGTGTGCACACTATATAAGTTGCAAATGGCTTTCAGAGACAAAATTTCATGATCATGAGGCTTGTTCTGGAGGAAGACAGAGAAAAATTGATTAACATCTTGAGGTATATCTTTCAGCTACTAGGAAAGTTGCCTCAGTACTGCAGAGAAATAGAAAGAAAGGGAAACAAGTTTGTCAGTGACATCGCGTAATGCTTCAATTTACAAACCAGCATCTTCAGCCTCATATCAGCAAGAAACTGAACTGATGAACATGGAAATGATCTCCAGATTAAGAACTGATAGAAATACATAAAATTATTTCCATTGTAGATATGAAAAATCAGAAACACCATCTCATTGTCTCTGATAGAACAAGGGGCAGTGAATGAAACCAAGGATGTCAAGCTAAACCTAAAAAAAAAAATAAATCAAACTTTTACTAATTTCTTTTCTTATATTCTAATTTCCATCTCATAAAATTAAACAGTGGTAAATATAGGGTGTTTCTCCCTCTCTGTACACTGGTTGTACAGAGAATTCCTCACTAGTGTTAGGAAAATAATCTGAAATAATCATACTTGTATCAGATACATTGTGTTTACATAGTTAATTTTTTTTCTAAGACTTTTAGTGCCACTATCAGATAAATAAAAATGTTTATGTTAATCAAGGTTATGAGAAAAATTAGTCCCAGAAAGGTTTTGGATCAAAGAAATTTTATTAGTAGCTGGGCATAATTTCCCTTTTGGCACTGTCCTTTTAAGGACTGAGACAGAAAATGTCTTTAACAAACACACACAAATTAACAATAGAATTACAGATATAAAGTTACAGATATAAACCCCAGATTTCCTTCACCTGAATTCAGGAATTTAAATGAGATATCAATTAGACAACGATGGATCAGGGTTCACATTGTACTTAATGGAGAGAAATAAGTATTCCACAAATCATCTTATCGTGGTATATGTTTCTCTCCTGTGACTTTATAAATAGCTGAGGGAAGGCTACAAAGTACAGCTAAGCTTTCAAAATTATTTGGAATGGAGCCAGACTTTAGCCTTGTTTTATAAAAACTGGTTTATTCTCCTTCAGTAAGCATAATTACTGACCCATTTTCCATCTCAAAGCAAAACATCCCTTTCTTCACTTTTTTCATCAAGTCAAAATGTTACACCAGACTTCTGAATTTCCCAGATACCCATATATCAAGCTACATAGATAAGGGAAAGAGCATTCCAACGTGTAATTTACTTCCTAATGAGTAAAATTTTTGCCATCATCACAGGTAATTATGTAAAAATGTTTCTGTCAGGCATCTTGAATGTTATCTTAAGAGTATGGAACTTAGGCTGCTACAAAGTATGAGTAAATACGGTTGTAAAATAGAATTTAAATTTTAGTTTACTTTTTGAACTTGTTTGGCATATTACTTACTGCTTTGTTTGGTTTTTAAAATTTATTTTTAGAGGAAGGTGGTGTGAAAAAGGTGCCTTGAAGAGCTAAGGAAAATATTACATGAGCTTTATAAGTTTTTAAGCAACAATAAGAAGAGCGTAGTCTCTCATCTCAAGCTCTTAGAGATGCCAACTTAATAGGCTAAACATACTCCAACAGTACTCCATGTTTTGCTTTACTCAGAGAAAGCAGTCTTATTTGAAAATTTTGACAAATTTGTAATCACTTGATACTCTAATCATAAATATAGAGCAAGTACAATAATGGTTTACACCCACTATTTGAACAGTGGTATGAATATATATATGTTTATATTTCCTTGTATGCTGCTATTTGATTTGAAAATTAGTGCTTTGTTAAAAAAAATATGCTACAGTCTTTTTTCTGTTAGAGGTATTTTATTCCTTAGATTTTCTGAAGATAATAGTTTCATTGTTATTGCCAAGGTTCAATGTTATGGCATAGCAAAGTTGAATACATGCACAGAAGTTGTGCACTTAAATATTTTATGTTTTGAACATTTTTTCTCTTTTTCTAGTGGCTTTGTATCAATGGCATTTCAAATCTTCAAATGTAGAATCTTGGTGCAAGCACGTTATGCCAGTTTAAGTCTTCTTTTTTGCCTTGCTTTTGTCAGAAATGTATTTGGGTTTATTTCAGCTGTGCTTTTAGAAGTATATTATACTACAATAAGAAGTGGAAAATTTTACAAAAGAAGGGTCTTTCTGGATGTCATTTCTAATATGCCTCCCCCTGAGTCTCTAACAGAGGTCACTTTGCAATAGAAGTCAAGTATGTCAGCTTTTAAAAGGAAAGGCAGGGAGGAAATAATCTCGACAAAACAGTTGTGTTCTAAGGTTCACTGATGATCAAGTGGTGTCTTACTTTGCTGCTTTACTAGAAGAAAGTAGGAGTATTAAATGTAGGTAAAATTTGCACATTGTGTTATATATCCCAGTTGTCCTTCCATTTGAGCTGGATTCTGAGCAAAACAGTGCATGAGCTTCTAGAAAATTTCCATTGTATTAGAGTAACTGAAAGGAAGCGAAATAATACTGCATTATGAAAGGATGATTCTGAAATATATATGAAAGTAAGCTGATGCTACAGTTTTAAAATTGAGGAAACTAACTGGATATAACATTATACTTCACTGATGCAAAGTTGTTCCATATTAAATCATACTGTTTCCTAAAAAGGAAAAAAGGTTCCTTCATACAGTTAGTCACTTCCAGATAGCTGTTAAACTACTGACTATTTTAACACTTGGAATTATTTCAAGTCCTGCCGACTTCAGCTTTTTCTAGCTATTGTTCATATAAATTACTGAAGAAGTGACACTATCAATAATAAATTTTCCAGACTATTTTTCTTTCTCTTATAATTTTTTTATTGTTGTTTTTTTTTTTTTATTCTTGTGGTGATGTCTTTTTCTACAGAATTATGACTGATATTCTCTATTGACAAAGCTATATTTGTGGAAATATTTAAGATGAATACTAGTGGGACTTTTTATGTCAATAACTTATTCAGAGTCTTCCGTGAGGGACACAAAGTTGTGTATGTTCCATACAGTTGTTGAGCATTGCATCTTCTAAGTCTTCTTTCCTGAAAATACTTTTTAATTTGGATCACAGTGTCTTGTCTGTGAAAATAATGGTATCTCCAAATACTTAGTAAGGAGTATTAACATGGTCAACTAAGTCTTCTCTAAATATTGATACGTGTTGTTACAAGAAATAACTTTCAGTTCTTGTAAGTATTTTGATATTGATTCCAAGTTTAAATACAAGTAGTTCTGAAAGCACTATGCACAGTGCTGCGAGTTTCAAATGGAACAATCATTTTCCAGGGAAGAATTCTTTTTGATCCATATTTCACTATATCAGTTTTCTCTCTTTATGCATTAATGTTTCCCCTGCCTTCATTAATTCTTTAGAAATGTTATCTTTCACATTTTATATTGGGTCCAAATTATCTTAGATCAAATTATGCTCTCTTTATGTAAAAGGAACATAGGAAATTCAGTTTGAGTACAATAAAAAAATGCCCAACAATAAGAGAAATCAATGTACAGTAAATAAATAAATAAATAAACAAATAACTAAATAAATGAAAAAATAAATAAGTAGGCAAAACCCCAAGTGTAAGTATCCAGCTAAATCAACATACTCTAAGTTTTTTCTAGTGAGAAATTCTAATAAGAAGCAGCCTATATCAAGCGTACCTATAAAGTATTGGAGTGGCTAAAGAATATAATTCTTGTTACTGTTGCTACATTATATTACCTTCTCTCTTCTTTTCAAAAGACAGCATGCACTTTTTTTTAAGAACACAAAAAAAGTTGAACTTAATTAATGTTAATGAGTGTTTCAGCACTTTGTACAGAATATAAACAAAGGATAGTTAATAATAAGTAATAATAAATATATACATATCTTTAAACCACTATTTAAGACTTCTGATATTTCTGGTGTTTTAAGGACTAACAAATTTCAATACTGTTTGCGGCCAACAGTTGCATATTTGGAGTTTATCATTCCGTCCTGTCTTTAAGCAAGTCAATCTCTACCCATCTTTCATTATCATTCATGTTTTATAGGTCACTAATCCTTCTGCACTTTTTCGAATTAAGCCATTACAGCTTAATATTAAGTATTTGAACAGACCAGTTCCACTATCCACTTTAAGGTTCCATGGTAACTCAATTAGAAGCCTGTCAAAGGAGTAGAATTTAGGAACCTTAAGCTCAGTCTGTCTAGAGAGGTTTCAGAACTCAGTTAATAAAACCAAAATTATTTCTTTGAAGTTTGAAGTCTGACTGTTTCTCCAAATGAAGTAACATCATCAAGTACTAGCACAATGAAGATACAGAATGCCACAGTTTCTGGTTTATGATTTTTTTGGAGTCTGTTCACATTTTGTTTGCTGTTGTCTTAAAACACAAGGCAATAGCAAACTTCTTATGTGTGTAATAGGAGCTGTTGATGCATTTGTGAGACATGTTCAATAACCCTTCATTTTATCTCTGATGTTTTAAACAAAACAGAAAGCATAAATCCTAGGATAATTTTCACTCCCACTCTTTCCATTCTTAGAACTTTTCCCACAAATGCTCTTCATCTCTAGCTCTATTCTCAACTATCCATTATGTCTACTGCTATTTCTAATCAGTGTTTTTAAGCAGCCTTTCTCTTTTTAGATGGATAAGAGCAGATGAGCATAAGCCACATTGTCAACCTAAAATTTTACATTAGTAGAATAACATTAGAAAAGTGATATTGCTTAATTTTTCCATTTGTCAGGATTTTTATGGGATGGTAATATAACATTTTTCCCTTTCAAGGCAAGTAAGAATGAAGATAGATTCTGGAGCAAAAATACACCTGTAACATATATATCCAAGAAATGGACATATAATTCAAGATTTCGAACCCAATAAAACATATTTTGTCTGTCCTATATTATTCATCAAGTACCTTATGCTCACTAATAAGGATTTAGTGCCCAAGCCAGAAGATTAAACAATACGTTTACTACTATTACAAGTTCCATGGTTTTCCTCTTGAAATAATTACTTAGAATAGTTTTTTCCTGAAGATCATGGCAGACAACTTTTTTTTCTGTGTTGTCATACGTTTTATTCTGTTAAACATATAAATATTATCTTAGTTACTGTTAAAGATAGCATTACAAAACAATTCTAGATTTTTACGGATAAAGAGGAATTAAAATAAGAATGAGTGAACAAGACTGGTGTTTCAATATCTTCTTTTTTTTTCAGTCAGTGTCCTTGTAGGAATTCCTCCAGGCATTTTTCTTCCCTGATATTGCTTGAGTAAGTTAGTTCTATTTTAAATATGTAAGAAATATGCTGATTTTTAACACTTTTGCTGCTTTGCACTAAGTGGCTTTGATATTTAAAAGTGGAATTTGGCAAGTGAGTCATACATATGTCCTGACTGCTTGCAATTTGAGTTGAAAGAAGGATGTTATGCCTTCAGAGAAAATAAAAAGTTTCTGAGAATTTTTTGAGATTTTTTTTCAGAAAGATATCTGAGTATTACCTCGATATTTTTTGTCAGGAAAAATGTTGATTGGTGTCCTTCTGCACACCATCTGATCATTCAACAAGGTAATGAAGATCTTCTGACAACATATAAGTGTTTACTCTTCCAACAATGTCAGTACTGCCACTGTTGATGTGGAGTTAAACTTAGAGATAGGTACAGATATAGATATAAAATGAGAGAATTCTTTCTAGATGTTGTGCAACTGGAAGAGTACATTGTTTGATCTTCTGGCCTATATATTATTATGTGCCAAACAGTGCAATTGTAGAGTCTGCGTATATATGTAATATATAGTTAAACAGTTGTGCATCCCCATTTTTAAGGCAACTTGATTCTAATATTCATTTTAGAGACTACACATTGTTCCAAGAGAAGTCTTCTGAAAAGAAAATATTTTGCCTTCATGAGGAGCACAGAACACTTTGTCAAATGGGGAATATTGAAGGTAAATTTGAAAACCACAAGAAGATGAGTCAGTCTCATAATTAAACATGGAGTGGTCTCAGTTGAGAACTTGATTCTATCCTTTTTTCTTTAGGGGTCCTATGTAACATTGAAAAAGTCAGTGAAACTAAATCTTTCCCAATAATCACCCATGAAAAGTCTTAGTTTAGATTAATCTAATTTTTAGTTAAGAATTCTAAAAGAACTCCAGAAGGTCTTAATTTTGAACAATGAATTGAGTATGAATTGCTGTGAAAAAAATCATGTCTGCAACTTGAAAAAGAAAATGCTGAGATTAGTGAAAATTAACCCTACTCATTGTATGGGTTGTTCATTAAAATTCAAATGGAATATCTTCAGGGAGGTAATCCAATCTTAGTAAGATTCCTCTGATAACAAGTGAAAGTCCAGCAGAACCCTTCTTGCTTAGTAATAATACATTTGTCTTTGATAGGTCATCTCTTAGAATCACAGGACCCCTGCCTTCAATATTCATAGCTTCTCATTAGTGTGTGTTCTAAAGAGTTGTAGGAACACTGGTTTCTTTGTGTAACTTAGGTGGTGCATAAATATTTTTCCACAGAGCATTCAACTATTGACTGTTTTGATTTACAGGAAGAGCAAAATTGAACGGAGGCAAGTTTAAGGAAAAGTCAGATGTCAAAATCCTTTATGAAACAGAATTACTCTGACTACTTGTCATTAAATTCAAGTGGAAACTATTAATTCACTTTCTCTGTGTCTCTATAAAACTATTCATAATATCTCTTCTCCTTGCAGAATCTGTTATGCATATAAAAAGTCCTCAATATTCTTAAAACATTCCAATAGCACAGATGTGATGATAAGCACCACAGATAAGTCCTGTGAGAACATGAATTTTCAGAACAGAGCTAGAATAATATGGAACAAGCAAAGAAAATAAAATGTAAATTTTAAATAGCTGCTTATGAGGGAAAATCTAACATCTTTTGTATCGACTGAGGCAAATTTTTCTAGACTTTTCTGAGGTTAAGAAATACACTTTTTGCAACACGGAAAAAACCTGATAATTAATAAGCTAATTTACAATAAGCCTATTGTGACATAAATACCTAACCAAGATTGTGTGATCCCAGGTGTGCAGTTGCGATGTAATGATAAGGCACTAGCTTCTCCAAATGGTTTAATTGAAAATAAAAGCATGAAAATAGGTTCTCAAACAAAAGAAAAAACCAAACGAAAACAAAACCCAAACAAACAAACAAACAAAGCACAAAATTCAAACTCAGAAATAGAAAAAAACAGAAATAGAAAATGGAATTTTTCTAGACTTTTCTGAGGTTAAGAAATACACTTTTTGCAACACATTCATCGGAACAACAGAAATTTTACTTCCAATTGAAAAAAGGCACCTTGGGAGTCCATTGGAAAATACCAAGAAATTGAAATATTAATTTTTATTTAAGTGTTTATTCAAGACAAGGATTTCAATTCACAGCATAGCCAATTAAAGTAGGCAGTTTAAAGTTCATTGAGTCTGTCTTTGCATAGACTAATCAGACATAGACAAATCAATGGTCAGTTGGTCAAGAATCAAAAAAATCTAACTCCAAAGCCTCAAAACCTGACTATGTGAGAGGTAAAACTTTTCATTTAAATTTCCTAATATATTTTTCCTACCAGCACCACTGAAAGTCACCCTTCTCTTTATTTTTCAAGTGAGAAAGAAAAGTACCACAAGAAAAGTTTTTTCAGTCACAAAAGGAATTTTTGCATGTCTTGTCCTTGTTGACTATGGTCAATTTTAGTCTGACTAGAATTTGTAATACTAGCCAAGTTATATTCATTGTCTGTACAATTCAGAAGGATAATTTAGTTTCTCTTAAAAAAAAATTCCTAAGTCCATCACAAGGGTGACCTAAACCAGGTGAGAATTAAAAACTATGGACAGGAGGAATGCAAAATAGATTATTTCAAGAAAAGCAGAAAGTCATTGGCTTGATGGTTTGACCATGTTATGTTTAGGTTAAAAATAAAGTGTTCCTGAGTTGTATTTTTTGCTCCCAGAATTAGTAATGGAATTTATACTGAGGAGTGAGTTCACACAAAGTAAAAAAGTTTGGAAAGAAATGGAGTCTTGGAGTCCATTCCAGAGTCTCTGGATGGGTTCTGATTTGCTGCATAACTTTTTTTCCTTTTTTGAAGAAGATAAATCAACCATTAAAAAGTGAACCCTTGCAAAAGTAAACCTCCTTGTTTTCCTTTTGTAGGGACTGTTTCATAAACATGGAAATTGAGTAACATCTTGTCAAGACAGGGCTGTGTGACATGAATATTTTAAGGAATGCATATTAGTTACACAAGTGTTCCCATGTTGCCTTCAAATGGCCACTTGTACCACTTTTCACATCATTTAAAAGGATGTGAAAAACAACGCTGTGAACATCCTTTGTAGATGAATGTATCCTTATGAGCTGTGATTTGTGTGTTGTAATTCCCCTGTGGAAATAGGATAAAACAATGTGCATGTTTTTGTTTCCTCCAAGTAGACAATTTGTCATTAATTGCCACTCAGAATGCTATTTTGCATAATTTTTATTCTGAATATCCAGAAGAGGAAGGAGAAATTAATAAATAGGGGACTTCTGTTTTCATGCTGAATGGCACCTCCAGAACAGATTCCAGGCACAAAGTAAAATAACAATAAGGTGAGCTTTGCAATTTTCCTGAGAGGCATCCAGGAGAGAATGTAATACTGCTCATACTTTCTTTAATCAAACAGGTTAACTTGTATTTTACAGTCTGATTTCATGAATGAATACTTTTTCCAAATTCTATAAAAAGACAGATGATTTTTATACAGGGCAGGAAAAAATACCCACAATACCAAAACCAAATAATTCACTCACGTATGTAAAAAGAATAGTAATGAGGACAGAAAGGGATACTGCTTAATAATTGTAGTTTCAATTATTTATATGCTGTTCTGTTGTACTTATGATAGTAACTGAAAGTTTTTTGTTAACCAATGTTTTCCAAGACTTTTGGAAAGTCTTATAAATAAAATATACTATATTACAATATAGTATTTCAAATTAAAATATACTGTGGTGTTTATTTGTTTGTTGTGGTTTTTACACAAAATAGCTCAAAAAAAGTAGATGAAGTTTATGCGGGCAACACAGGAGCCAAAGATATAGATAGATAGATATAAAATATATTATATTATATATAAGGTGCCTGGAGAAGGGGGAATTTTTATTTATTGCATAGCTTGAAAAGAAAAAGGCAATAGAAGAGAAGTCATGGGATGCATTACTTCAGAGAAGATCCTTGAACTAAGCTATTGGCAACACAAACCAAGTAGCCTTGGTAACATTTTAAGAAAACATTATGTAATGGTAGATTTCATACTGCTGGAGGAGTTTAGACTTTTGGAAGTTACCAATGCATTTTGCAATGAGATCCTCTCAGCTACAAATATCCAACAGTTTAGAAATATTGGCACTTGGTATTTCTGCATAGCGGAAGCATCCTATCATCCATTCAGCATAATTCAGGTGCATTTAGAATTGCACAAATGTTGCTGATTTTTAAATATAAAATATCCAGATCCTTTTAGCAACGTGACTCAAGAAGGTCCATAAACAAGATATAGCTATATATTTATCAAATGAAAATAGAAATACAGCTGAAAAAGCGAACACTTTGAAGCTCGAGCAGATTATTTCTCTTCCGTTCTTGTGTTTTATTCATTTAAAGCACAGTCGCATGTCAGAGTTGGCATGGCCAACCTAATTTAATCTTTGATCATGGAATCAGCTGCAATTTGGGAAAAAGTTCTTAGAGCTAAAGACAGGCTATGGCGCTGTGCCCAAGCAAATCGTTCAGTGTATTGCACTTAGAAAAGCTAGATATGGGCCCCACTTCTCATCTGGATCATGAGAATTATTAAGGTTCTTCACCTGTTATGTGATCCAGCATTTCCTCCATCACTGCAGAATGCTGTGTTCTAAAAGCAGTACCCATCCCTCACACAAACTTCCAAAAAAAAAAAAAAAAAAGGATAATTTCCTGGTGTGGAAATGAAAGGGTTTCTTTCCATCTCCCTGTTGTGTTTCCAAACTGGAGGAAAAAAATATTAAACTGAGAATTTTAACTCAGATAAGCATTGTTCAGTAGTCTCTTCACTAAAGTAGGTCAGAAAAGTGTATTTTTTTATTGCACCATATGTTGAGAGACCAGCAGAAACATTTAGAAAATAGTAAGTGCTTCTCTTCTTTTTGATGGTATTTTAAAAATATCTCTTAAACAAATTTTTAAAACATCTGCTTGGTAAAAAATAACCTGTGGGTTGTGTTGCCCTCAATGTCAGAAAACCTTATGCTGCTTTAGGACCACAAAAGTGCAACTCAAGCAAAACCATCTTAAATTTCAGTAATTTTTTGCTTTCTCCTATATGAAATTTGAAAGAAAAAGTGTTGAACAGGCATCTAACATGCTGTCCATAAGGATATGCAAATTTAATTGGAGAAAATGCCTGGTCCTGTGCTGCATATAGTTGCCAATATCCGGTGTTATTAATATATTAGAAGGATTAAAAAAAAAAATTCTTGTCCATTCTTTTCCCCAATATTTGTTTTTGTTGCTTTCTCTTACAGTGTTTCCTACAAGCTCTTGCATGCGAAACTATCAGTAATAGGTCTTGCCACTTGGTTTTTTTTGGAAGTTGGATGATTTTTCTTAGCTGGCAGATTCATTGTTTATAGAATTTAAAGTCTATCATATTTTTTAAACTGGAAGACACAGTTAACTCCTAAAATGAAATCTTTGTTATCCATGCAATCATAAGTAATGTTTTAAAACTTAAATAAAAGATAAGAAAATAAATGAACCTCAATTCTCAGCAAATTTCAGCTAAAATCTCTCAAGATGGAGGCTTAGATAGATCCTGTGTTTTAATTTGCTTTGTTTCTGAAATCTGATTCAAGAGCGCGATTTTATTAATTATGTTTAATAAAGCATTATTTTATTAATTATACATATATATATAAAATTTTAAGGGACAGCAAGCTTTAAGGAACAGCAAACTTTAAGGGACAGCAGAAGAAATAACTATAATATATTATCAAGAATCCAAAGTGAAAGCCATTTAAAATTTCTACTTATGTGTTGTTTTGTTTGATTTTTTTAAATTTGTTTTAAACATGGACCAAACTCAAAATAGGGCAAATCAGCATGCATGGAAATTTTCATCTAACTTGGAGCTTAAACAGTCCTCCATCCACTGGGAGACGTTCTATTGAGGATGAAAATAACTACTTTTATCTTATTTTCCTAAAGAGACGAAGCTAATACCATCATCCTACATAAAATCTACCTGCTGTTATATGTAGTATCCATCAGCAAACTTGACTAAAGCAAGGTTTTATGGTTATATTCTTTGTAAAAATGAGAAAGGAGTTAAAAATGAGAAGAAAGAGTGCACATGAGTGCACATAAATGACTGATCAAGTGAAAAGCTTCAGAATGAGGTCGTGTTCTTAGAAATCAGAGAATCCAAAGAGGAAAAAGACTTCACAAATGGGGTACAACTTCAGTAGACCTGTGCACAGCGTTAAAGAACAAAATTCAGCCAATGACAGAGCCAGAATTAGAACTCAATGGGTTGAAAGATTAAGTTTCTTTGTTCTTATGAACACAAATTTTGAAAGTCAAACTTAAGTTCTTACTGACTAAAATGGTGGAGAAATAAGTCCATGATGCTCACAGAAAAGATTTTTTCATTGATAAAAATAATCACTCATTAAAAATGTTTAATGTGTTTATAATTTTAACCCTCCTTTAGAGAAAATTATCTCCGATTTGAAAAATCCAGAATTATGGAAATGGAGTATGGAATTTAATGTGTTTGCTTTGGGGTTTTTTTCCACAACGATTTTAGTCTGTGATCAGTGATGTAGTTGTTCTGAAATTATTGATGAAATTTTATTAGAATTACGTTTTTATCTTCCTTCTCTACTAGCACTCACTGGAAAAAATAATGTGAGAGTCAGTATTTTCCTAATTCACCCTCATGCCGGTAAGGTAATGACCACATTTATGGTACAGGTTTTGCAAAAACATACCAGTTTTGAAAAGTCTGCAACATGAGTTAGGACTAAAAACTTTATTACATATTGTCAAACAGATATTTACGGTTAAGAAATTTGTGTACCCAAATTAGACTTGCTGTTCCGTCTTCAGCAACATCTTCAAAGACAGCTGCTTATTTTCCCTGATTCTACAAAATAATTAAACATTTCTTGTTCTAGATCGTTTTGGAGCTGACCTTGGTGATGCTATGCATGCTGTTCATGGTCAGTGCAAGAGGAAAACAAGTGACAGAAAAATACCAGGCATTGTATTTCTTTAATCAAAGAATTTTACATTCTGCTGGGATTAGGTCTCATTATTCCCAAGGTAAGAGCTGCCCTTGGATATTATTAATTCGTTAGTCTAGTTTTAGGAAGTTGGAGAAGACAACGTTACTTTAGTCTTTCTGATTTAAACAGCTAGGCCTTCCTTATAAATGAAATCTGACCCAAATAATTCCCCTTTTGTGATAAACAAATAATAGGAAATGTACAAACTAATCTCCATAGTGATATTTAGTGATATTTAGCTGCTAAAATAAGGTTATGGCTGTCATTCTTCTTTCTGGGTAATCAAAGCTTAGCATGTTATGATTTATGTTGTTTTCCTCTGTCTCATTTTACCCCAATTAAAATGTAACAAGATTGTTAAATCTTATCAGTTGTCTCAAAGATTCCTTTTTTTTGTCTCTTCAGTTTTAAGTATTGTATTTTATTAATGATCCATGCCTGTCCTACATGATCATTTTGTCTATGAAAAACACCTTGACTTTCCTTCTATAGGGAAGTATTAATAAGTTCATAATTCAACTAGAACCACTACTAAAAGCTAAAATTTTTTCATTATATTGTTTTTAGCGTAAAACTCATGGCCTATTCTGTGTCATCCTGTTTTTGGGCACAAAACTAAAATATTTTTATGGCGCGTTCCGTGAGTACGTAAAAGGGAAAAATTCCTCTATTGGCTCATGCCTGAACAAAGTGATAATTAGTCAGTAGTTGTGGAACAGGTAAGAAAAAATAAAGGCTGCATTATTGGCTCATCTACAGTTTACATGCTTAGACTTGCAATATTATGCTACTGCACCTCGAATTGGGTGTGCATAGTGTGTTCTGTGCTCACCAACCCTTGAAAGTATCTGATGAAATTTCAGAATCCTCAGATTGTGGTTTCCAACAATAAATGAGGCTAAATATGTTGACTTTACCAGTTCCTCGCTATATACAAATGATAATTACAAAAAAAGAATGCAAAATAAGACAAAGCTCTGAACACGGGTATACAAACTTGGTTTGGTTTGGGATTTGAGAAGAAATATTTTACTTCACAGTCTACATATCTTTCAGCAAGACTGCGGGCAGCTTACTGTTAGTATCAAAAAATGTAGGTTAATCAATCCTAATTTAAGACATTTAGAAATAAAATACTATTTCAATGTCTATGTTCTAGACACTTAACAGTTACTTGAAGATGTTTTTATAGGATAATTTTTGATCATTCTTAAACAGGCAAGGAAGGTTAAGTAAATTACCTCTTGGAAATGCTTTTATATTAAGGTCATTTAAGGCAACCATTTCAGATATAAACACACAACCTTTGGACACCTAATGTTAAACTAGATTATTCACTTCCTTGGATTACAGGGACAGAATGAAAAATGTCATCAAATGAATACAGTATTTTATTCAAAAATTCAGTCATAAATAATCTTAACATACACTACTTTATGACATTTAACTTTAGCAAAGTGTATAGAAACCACATGTATGTGTTCAGTATGCATTGGTACTGTGATCTCTGGATATAATAGAGACAGAAGGAAAAGAACCACAGACAGTGTGACCCCAGTACCTAGGGATTTATCTTTTCACCAGTTGGTGAACAAAAACTATAGATTACAGAATGTTATTCACTTTAGCTGTCCACAGAATATTTCTTGTTAAACTGAAAAATGCCACAAACAAGATTGTGTTCCATTGCTCTGAAAATTAAAAATATTGTTCTCTCTCATAGGCACGTTTAAACATAGAACTATGAATAATAGCTAACTGGAATATAGATAATTGTTATTATATGGCAACTTTCTATGACTCCATTCTATTTTCAATTTTCAGGTACTGCATAAGTTGTAAATGAAAATAAATTTTATAATTATATAATTCTTGATTTCATATTTCCCTGTGTTGTTTTCCCCAGAAAACTTAGTACTACAGATCTCTTAGATTTACTTCATGTTAGCTATTTGCCTCAGTGTCTTGAGACTTACATCTTAGAAGAAACCAAATTGGACTGTGAAAATCCTTATTTCCACTGGGATTTTTATTTTTAGATTTTTTCCTTGCTTTTCCTCCATATGCCTTTGAGCAATTTTCTGAGCTTCAAGCATGAACAAGCAATATTAATCCAATTTCTAGTTTCTGTGAAGCACATTAAGTTAAATCAAATGCACCTCAACTCACCTCTTTAGGAACTAAGCATTTATTTAACTGTTTCATTGTCTCACTGCCATAAAAGCTGTGCAAAATCCAGACCTATATACTATGAACAATATGGATTTGTCTGAAGTGGATGTGGATATGAAAAGGAAAAATAAAAAAGTAGAAACCATATTTCTTTCTGAGAAAGGAAGGATTCTACTGAGATTTCCAAACTAGGAATCACTCAAAATGATCATGATTTTAGGTTTATAATTCAGTCAGCATTCAATTTACTCACCAGGTAAGGTACAACAGCAGTAGAGTTAGTACTTGTTCTCAAAAACACTTCAAAGACTATGAAGAAAAACAGGCAAACAATCAGTTTCTCACTTCTGCTTTCCCAGCTGTCAGTCAGTTGTAGCGGAAAGAAATGGGAGTGTCAGCATTTTCCTCCCTGTTCTCGGGCGAAGTTATTATCTTCTGTACTCAGGAGGAGAACCAAGGTTGACCAAAATATTTCTCTCTTTGTCTTGCTTCTTTTAACTGAGATTGACATCTTCTTTCAGTTATATTGTCGTTCTTCAGATAGTTTGCATCATTTTTTACTTACTGGCAGTAAATATTATGTAGAAATAGCTTGAGATACCACTTCAGCTTACTTATATTTCATAGCTCTTACTAATTATTATTTTTCTAAATATAAATATACTGCATATATATATATATATATATATAGCATATAAAGTTACATAGGTATATATAGAGAGAGATACATATACAGTTTTAAACTCAAACCAGAGAGCAGTTGTCTTTGATACTGTTGCTTGACACATTTGCTACATTTTTGCTATTACACTGGATAATTTTTCTTATTATTTCCTTCTTAAGTCAAGTCTTGAGGTGTGTTATTAGATTTCACACATACTTGGGAAAAATAAAAACAAACCAAAGCAATACCTAATCAGAAAAAGCCCAAATTCCAATATTGGTGAATTACAACAAAAATTAATAGGAAATTTAACACTTAGAAGAGGTCACTTGTTTAGCTTATACAAAACAGACCTTCTCATGTTATGAGAAATAGGGTGGCCAGTAGCACAAGGTCAATGTTTGTCTCCTGTACTCAGCAGTGGTGGTTTTCAAGCATTGGAACAGGCTGCCCAGGGAGGTGGCTGAGTCCCCGTCTCTGGAAGTATTTAAAAGAGTATTTAAAAGACATGGAATTTAGGAACATGATTTATATGTGGCAGTGTGATGTTTACTGTTGGACTCAATAATATTAAGGGTGTTTTCCAACATAGATGAATCTATGATTATATGCTATCCAGGGTTTTTAATGGAATACTGATGTAATTGTCTTTGACACACATGCAAATAACAGAAATGAATGACAAAAAACATTTACTGAAATGTTCTAAATATTTTTCCTGTTCTCATAGTGCATTTCTCCAAAACTGTGATTATGCCAAAATCTATGCACTTCAAATACTAGAGATAAAGGCAGGAAATTCTCAGCCTTTAAAAATTTCAGTAAAGAAAACACACATGCAACAAAAATATTTGAGAGGTCTGATTTGTTGTTTGTTTGTTGGTTTTTTTTTTACAGGAACTTAAATATATTTCTAATACAAAATTCTTATGAGCTAGGGTTTTGTTCAGTTCTTTTATTGGAATTTTCAGTAAATTGATGGTACAATCATGAGAAAATTTAAATTCATGTTACATTTTACAAATAGTATTTTCTGCATTCTGTTAAGGACAATATTGTTTCAAAACTAAAAGCATATATAAGACAATAGTTTAAGAAGAACTACATGCTTCTTGAAATCAAATTCTATACTCTCTAACTTGAAATATGAATCTCAGCTGACAACAAGCAAAAGAAATGAGACTCTACCAATATTTTCTTGTTAAGTGAAAGAAGGGAGAAACTAAACCTACCTGGTTTCTCACCACTTCCCTTGAGAAGGGAAAAGACAGAATTGTACCTTGTCATAATATACAATTAGAGGGAAATCTGTTTATGGAAAGTTCCTTGTCTAGCTGCAGATATATATGTGTTAAAAAAAACCCAAACAAACTGTTTTTCTAATTTTAATATTGAAGATGTTGATTACTAAATCTTGAGAGAATAAACTGCTCTTTCTCTTTTCCTTTATGTGATTGACATTTCAAGGTCCCTTTAATTTGTCTTCTTACCTTCTATTTTGTCTAAAAGGTGTAACAGTTTTTTAGACTAGATCAGATATTGCATATGCCAAACTCACACACAAGTATCAAAGACCATGTATTAGAAATGCTCTAGAAAATGAATGAACAGGAAGAACAGGCTCATATTTTCATCTGACCCTTGCTTCTATTGCTGTCACTGGAAAGCTCATGAACTTGCCTCTCAGAGAAGGTGACAAAGTCAGCAGTTAAAAACTGCAAGGGGTGGGATAAGACATTACTGAAAGGCAGAAAAAATCTGGATTAAATTCTTTAAGGAATGGTGTTGCTTGTTATCACTGCAATTCTCGTATTTGTATAACTTCATAAATATGTTACCTTCTATTTTACTGAAATGGAGGTGTGCCTGCTCTTCAGATCTCTTACACACCGTAAAGTCATGAACAAGTGCATCTCTCAAGTCCTGTGAAAGGCTGTGATGGACTGAATAGAATCACTTACAAAGGCAGCTTCTGGGCTGAATAAAGTATCAGTTTTTCTCTCTGGATCAACTGTCTGTGTAATTTCTTTTTAAAAACTTGATCAGTCTCCAGTAATAGAAACCATGTTATAAGGAATGAACCTTCAAAACATTCATGTAGAGAAAGTATATATTGTTCCCACTCCACTCAGGTGTATTGACTGTCTCCTCTGACTGTTAAAGGAAAAGCTACATTTACATTATCAAATAGTGTTGCTCAGTAGAAGCAGATAATAGCTGGGCATTCAACACCCACATCACCTCCCTTCTGAGAAGAGGGATAGGGTTCCTTAGGACATTCTACAGTAAAACCCACAGGCAAAGTGCTGTTACTGGTTGAACAGATTCTAATTTGTACTCCTGTAGCACACTCTTCACTTCAGTTTCATCTGAGAGATATTTTGTCAGCTTAGCTCTGTGAATCACAGCGTAGAGGGAGAGGACAAATAGGAGATTCATTTCAAAAATACAATTCTGGTATGAGCTTACACGTTAATGTGAGTGCAATTGGTGTCAACCAAACCATGGTTGAGGTAAATGCGTAATTCAGGCCCCACTAGGCACAAAAAGTGGAATGTTATTTTAAGCAACTTCAATTATGTGAGGAAGAGACCAGGAGGGAATTAATATGTCTACTTTTCACCAGACTTTCATAGCTTCAATTTGAAAAGTGTACCAAATACTGACTGAGTGTTCTTATGATAAAAGTTCTAGCAGTATTTATTTTAAAATTATGGGGTTTTTTTATTCTACATTATTTTAAGTTTAATGGTATTAATTCAATGTTTAATTCTATGCATACAAATGGTTAGTTTATATATTAAGAAGAAGGAAGAAGGAAATAATTTAAGCCACTGAGAAGGGAATTGGTTTCTGTGTTCATGGTATTATTATATCTTGTCAAGCTACAAAATGACAATTTTTTGGTAGCTGTGAATCAAGACTTTTTAAAAAAACTTTGAATCTATATCTCAAAAACTCACCAGTGGGTAACTAACTGGAGGTCTGAAGAATAGCCAGGGATTAAGTTCTATGTTTTTTTGATCTCTAATTGTATTATCCATTAACAGAGCATTTCAGACACCTAAATTTCCCTCAATGTGTCTGGTTTCATATCCAAGTCAATGACAGCTCCCACTGGAGAGCCAGAATCAGCTTAATAAAGAATAGAAGGGCATTTTTTTGAGAAATTCTACCTCTATGAGTAATTCTGGCGTTTGATGCCTTTCTGTAGTTATTTGACAAAAATGAGATATTCACAGCAATTTGAACCTCAGAAAATATTATATATGAGATTATAGGAGAGCTATCTGATTTGTATTCTTACTGCTAAAAAAAGGATAAATATTATTGACCATGGCAAAGAAACATGTCAACAAGGTAGACCATACCTTATCTCTAAATATGAACTATTTCCTATTTTAAGTAATTATAAAAAAATAGAAGAGTTTTCTGCAGTCAAAACCATGTTACATTTCATTAATCAAAATTATCCTGCACTCTCAAGAAAAATNGAAGAGTTTTCTGCAGTCTGTAACATGTAACCATGTTACATTTCATTAACCAAAATTATCCTGCACTCTCAAGAAAAATTTATATGTTATTTTCCATTTGAATTAATTTCTTATTATCTGATACATGCATATGCCTTGAAAGTTTTTCTATACATTTGGCAATAGCATAATATTTATAAGCACTTGGTGAAGTGCCTGCACTATTTACTATATTGAATATTTAACTATTTATCTGAGAAGTTAAAAAAATTGTAGTACATATTTTCCTCAAATATAGACTGAAGCTTTCAAAAAATGACTGATGATTGTGGACCTAAACTATTGTCCTAGTTTTAACAGCTGGGATTAGTTCACCACTCTGTGGGTGTAACCCAAACTGTGTATTCTACGCCCTCTATGCCATTTCCCAGAAGCTACAGACCATCTGCAGCAGCTGCCCAGAGCACACCTGACCCCTCAGGCTCTGAGCTGGGTGTGAAGAGGCCCCTGAGATAAGAAGATGTTCCTGTTCTCACACCCAGCACACCCATTCACTCATTGTGGAACTCCCCGCCCTGGGGAAAGGGTTGGGCATTGCTGCCTGACCCTGCAGATATATGATCTTGGGGTCTTGGGACTTCTGGTGCAGCTCGTGGGATCCAGAGGAGGACCAGAGCCTCAATCGGACCGGGACCACTGCTTCCAGACGGATTGCAGCCACCACTTCCAGCCGGACTGCAACCATCGCTGACATCAGCAGGTTTTTCTCCTCTCTTTTTGCTTTTTGGACTCAGAGGGGCCCACGTGGGGTTCAGCGCGGGGGCTGACGAACACTGTTCTGTTCGCGCCCCAGGGTGCTGGGTTTGTGGGTTAAAATCAATTATTCACTTGTAAAATTGTATTTATTGTATTAGTGTCATTAAAATTGTCATTCTGACTCTTAATCTCCCTTGTTGTGTTTATTTCACCTGCCGGTTTACCTTTAAACCAGCACAACTATAAAGACATTTTCTTGTTAGTTTTCACCTATGATAAACTAAATTCTGATTATACATTAATGCCTTCATGGTTCTATATAACATTAAAGAGGGTTGATTTTCTTGTTTGTTTCCTGAGCATCAAATACCACTGAATGGAATTGTTAATAGCACTAACATCACAAGTAAACTCCCATGTTTTCAAATATTCAATAAGAACACAAAGAAAATAGTCGGTGGCATAAAATTAAACATTTTTTTTAGTGAGCAGGATGACTGCTGAGGATAGATAGCAAGTCCTATTGAACAAAAGCATACCCGTTTTGGACAAAAAAAACCCTCACACCAGTCACATTCTCTAACCCAGCCATGACTGGCAGCATGCACTCAGAAGAATAGGACACTCCCTTGCCAGATTGGTCATGGTGTCAAAGTCCTAGCTGCCAGACTGTGGCTTACTGTGTAATGATTCTACCTGGGGCTCAGTCTTCAGCCTTTGGTACAGTGTTAGAAGTTCAGTTATATATTTCTCTCAACTTCTGTAGAATTATTATTTTCTGGTTCAATTTTACAATTATTGCTCTCAAAGAATTTTTGCAGCAAGCAAAATTGTTTTCAGATAACTTTTTCATGTATTGCTTTTCATTTCTCTGTTTATTGCCTTCAAACTCAGATGCCCTACATAAGTGTCGTGGGTTACCCAGGAGATCAAAACCTTTTTTTCTCGAACTCCCCCCTTCACACAACCACTATCAGTCGAGAGAGGTTTTATCCAGACAAAACAGAGGCTTGACTTAAGGGATATAATACTAAGATTTATTACTAAAAAGATAAAAACTAAGAAAATCACAGGCACTACACCAGTACTAATTAAACTTACTTATCTTATGAATAATATATACTACAACAGTACTACTTAAACTTAGCTTATCTTATGGAAATAACATATACTATAACATTAATTAAACTAACATATGAATAAAAAGAATATCAGGTTGCTATATACAATTTTGGTCTCTTTTCTTTGCGGGGGGTTGGACGGTTGGCCGGCTGCTAGATGTAACAAAAGCATTTCTCCTAGCTTATTCCAGTCTAAGAGAAAGGTATCTTC
>VYXB01008328.1:484109-496041 GCA_013397135.1 Pachyramphus minor
CTGATAGTAATTGTGTGAAGGGGGGAGTTTGTGAAAAAAGGTTTTGATCCCTGGGTAACCCACGACAGGCAGAAAAAAGGAATTTCTTTGCTACGTCTGAGCTTTCAGTAAGACTCCCCCATAAGAATTGCCTGGGCTTGAATTGTTTTCCTAGGTGTGCTGATTTCAGCTGGGAGAGAGTTAATTTTCTTCACAGAGGCTAGTTCAGGGCTATGTTTTAGATTTGTGCTGAACACAGGGTTGATAATATAGAGATGTTTCTGTTACTGATGAGCTGTGCTCACACAAAGCCAAGGCTTTTTCTGCTTTTCACACTGCCACATTGGTGAGGAAGTTGGGGGTAAATCGGAGGCTGTACAGTGACCCAAAATGACCAGTGGGGTATTCCATACCACATGACATCATGCTCAGTATATAAAGTGGGTGGAAAAACGAACAAGGGAGACATTTGGAGTGATGGTGCATCACGTGTGATGCAGCCCTGCTCTCCTGGGGATGGCTGAACACCTGCCTGCCCATGGGAAGCAGTAAATCAATTCTTTGTTTTGCTTTGCTTTGCTTTCCCTATTAAACTGCCTTTATCTCAACCTCTGATTTTTCTAGCTTTTATCCTCTCAGTTCTCTCCCTTGTCCTACTGGGGGCAGGGGTTAGTGAGCAGCTGTGTGGGACTTGGTTACCAGCTGGAGTGAAAAGACAACACCAGGGCATACCAAATTAATCTACTTACCTAGAGTTGGGCAGATATAGTCAAGATTTTACATACCTGAGTATTTCTTTTGGGTAAGTTTCACACCTGATGGATGATTTGATGGTTGATTGATTTTGATTGAATGGATGTTTGAAACACTGTCAGAAAATTTAGAGTCAGGTCTCTGTTGTAAAAGGTACATAAATATAGAAATAATATTTGTTCTTAGTATTCCAGTAAAAAAAAATATGCAAACTCTTTCATGAACTGACTAAACTAAAAAAAAACACTCAACACTGCAAACCCCAGCACTTCCCTGCAAAAACCCTGTGTTTCTGTTGATATTCATCTAATGAATAAGCTGTTCAATAACTTTGTTGCCACAACAGTTTCAGGTGTTTATATATGTTCTGTTTGTTTTGTGTGTGTCGATAGAATCATAGAATCAGATGGGTTGGAAAGGACCTCTGAGATCATAATCCACTACCACTGCAGTTACTAGACCATGGCATTAAGTGCCACATCCAGTCTTTTAATGAACACCTCCAGGGACGGAGAATCCACTACCTCCCTGGGCAGCCCATTCCAGTGCTGGATTACCCTCTCTGTAAAGAATTTCTTCCTAATATCTAATCTAAACCTCCCCTGGCTGATCTTGAGACCGTGCCCTCTTTGTCTTACTGCTGGTTGCCTGGGAGAAGAGACCAACCCCCACCTGGCTACAACCTCCTTTCAGGGAGTTGTAGAGAGTGATGAGGTCTCCCCTGAGCCTTCTCTTCTCCAGGCTAAACAAGACCAGCTCCCTCAGCCTCTCTCCTCCTAGGTTTGTGCTCCAATCCCTTCACCAGCCTGGTTGCTCTTCTCTGGACCTGCTCCAGCACGTCAATGTCTTTCCTGATTATAATTGCTTCCTTTTCATTCATATTAGGATCATAGGATAATTCAGATTGGGACCGGAGGACTACAGAGTTCAGCTGTCAGTTCCAAGCAGGGTCATCTGTGACATCAGACCAGGATACCCAAGGCTTTGTACACCCTTTTTTTTTCTCAAAAACCTTGAAAGATCCAATGACAGAGGCGAATCAACTTCTCTGGGCAACCGCCTCCACTGGCCTAAAGGGGAAAGTGCTTTTTTCCTTATAACCAGTCTTAACCTTTCTGATTTTAGTGTCAGTCTCATTCTCCAATGTCCATACCATCTTGGTGACAATTTGCTGAATTTTCCTATTTTTTGATGTCTTTTTTGTGTTATGGGCCCCAAACCGGATGTAGTAGCTAGATAAGGTCTAAGGAGTGCTGAGTAGAGGGGGCTAATAATTTCCCTTGATCTACTGGTTGTACCCCATTAATAAAGCTCAGGATTCTGCTGTCTGTCTTTGCTGTCAAACTATACTGCTGGCTGAATTTCAGCTTGTTATTCCTTCAAATCGCCGGGCCTTTTCTCCATAAGGGTTCTCCAGTCATCATTTCTCAACTTGCATCACTGCTCAGGGACGCTTACACCCCAGGGACAGGACTTTGCATTTGTCCTTTATGAATTTCATTATGTCCCTACCAGCTCATTCCCCCAATTTTTCTATTACTCTTGGAATAACAATGCTGCCCTCAATAATATCGACTGGCTTCAGTGTTTGTTAATTTGAATATGCCTTCCTGATAGATATGAGTTAATATCAATACTCCTTCAAATGAGGCACTGCCCTTGGACAATGGAATTGAAAGTTTTTGGCTCTGTTGAGCATACCTAACCTGACCTGTCCTAAAAATATATTTACCATTTGTTTCACATCATCCTTCTGACTGACCACCAGAACATGGATTTTTTAAGTCTTTTAATTCCATCCTTGAATCCTTAACTCAGACATTCCTGTTATGGTTAAACCTTTGTGATATGACTTGTCACAGTTTTTAGGATGAGTAAGAAGGATAACTGATTATTAGCTGGTTTTCCAGTCTCATTTCAGTGTCTGGTAAAATTATGAAAAAGGTTATTTTGGGAGTTATGGGATACAACTTGAGAGACAATGCAGTCATTGGTAATAGCCAGCACAGATTCACAAGCGTTAGCCCTTAAGCTGGTTTTGTTTAACCAGTTTAATTCCCTTTCATGACAAAGTCCCTCATCTAGTTGATCAAGGCAAGCAATAAGATGCGGATTTTTTTATTATTATTTATCAAACTTTTGATGCTGTCTCTCATAGTATTCTTCAGGATAAATCTACAATACTTTTGGTGAGCAATTGGTTAATGCATCAGGCTCTTATATTGGGCTGGCAGCCAGCCTTCAGTCAGGTGCCCCAAGGCTCAGTTTATAAACCCAGTGCTCTTTAATGTTTTTACAAATATTCTAGATGCAAGAATTGAGCGTACATTAATTTTGCCAACAACATAAAATTCGGAGGTGCTGTGGACTCCCTCAAGGTAGAGAGACCTTTCAGAGAGATCTGGATAGACTAGAGAACTGGACAATCAGCAGTTGCATGAAATTTAATAAGAGCAATCGTCAGATTCTGTACCTGGAACAGTGTAATCCTTGGTGTACAGATACAATGTGTTTCTGTGGCTGGGTTTTGGTAGCAGGGGGACTACAGGGGTGGCTTCTATTAGAAGCCGCTAGAAGCTTCCCCTGTGTGGTGCAGTCAATGCCAGCCAGCTCCAGGATGAGCTTCCTGTCGCAGATTCGTAATAAACTTTCAAACAGTTACTTGAAATAATTTTTCAGAAATTCAGGAGTGAATGGTTCTAAGATTGCCTGCAGATGAAATGGCTGCTTTGTTAAAGCAATGATCTGGGAGAGGTAAAAACAGAGATCAGATTTATAAGAAATACTCTGTTTCCAGGATGGGCTACTGTACTGTTATCTTAAAACTCTTCCTGGGAGCTGGGTAGAAGAGTCAAATACAGCTTGACCTATACTAATTCATGCACACTTTTCATGGGTTACTTGAGTCAGTTAACAAATTCTTTAAATCATCCTGGAAAGTACTATGGATGCATTTGTTGCTCTATTGTGATGTCATTAGCTCACCATGTAACTAGAGCTCCAGATAAAACAGATTAAGGTAATACAGGTTTCTCACCTATGACTTCTGTCTTTTGTGTGTCTACATGATTGATGGGAAAGTTATTAAAAGTTAGGCACAGCAAATGCCTTTAGATCTTTGTCTCTGAGACAGAAGTAGGTACTGATTACCAGCATTTGATTTCCTAGGAGAATGCTGTAACACAAAGGGAGCTTGTAAAGGGAGTAACATCATTTCCCCTATAGTCACAGATTCCTAAACTGAACATAGTTTGTAACGTGCTTTACGTAAGTAGGGGAAGACATGATTAAACAAATGTTGAATAAATAATAGCAGTAATGGTTACATAGCCATGCTATGATTCCATGATTCTAACCCCCTGGTCAGATTATTGCCACGTGGGGAAATAGCAAAAAGGTTGTGTTTTTCAATAAAGAATGTGTTAGTTGCTATTAATTTAACTCTGTGTTATTACAAATTATTCAGGTTTTATGTTTGAAGGAAGTAGAAAGAAACATTACGTGTTCAGTGGGCATGTCAGGCATGGAAGTTGTATGGATGAAATTAGTTCTGCATATCACCCGGAAGCCTAGAGAGTGGCTTATGGACAGGGCTTACAATGCCACAGAGCAACACACACAAACGGACTTCTTTGTTGTGAAAACTGAGTTCTGGTCAATTCTTGTTTCACCATGACTTTATTTATTTGTTGTAGATGTTGAGTAACTTATGTTCTAAAATTAGATTATGGAGGGATTTATATATGGAGGGATATAGCAAGGAATTGGAATAGTAAGAGACACTAAGCACCAAATGAAAAATTTGGCATTCAGTAAGATAAGAATAAGCTCAAATTTTAAACAAGAAACACATACAAAAGCCGAAATATTTAATTATATAACAGAAGCATAAATATAATAGAATCGAGAAAATATCCTAAAATATGTCTTGTTTATACAGATATAGATGTATATACATAGATATACATTGACAACTGATACACTGCCATAGCTCAAATAATAAAATACAACAGGAAATTATAAAAGCTATAGAATTGATTTCTGATTGGGAAATATTAAACTACCTCTACTAGAGACTGCTTTAAAAATACATAGTACTCAAGGAGCAAATGGAAGAAATATATGTAAAATAAATTCAAAAAATATAACATCTTAAATTTGGCTCTCCCCCTTTTTCACATATCACAAAAACATAGCTCTACTTTATTTTGACATCTTTTGTTCTTGAGGATGGAAATAGGGGAACAGAGTTGTGGGAAGGTCTCCTAAACAAAGTGAAAACCCTGAAAGCTGCATCGATGACTTAGCTAAGTATTTGCATACTTGGAATTACTGAAGAGAATATTTAAAAAATAGATTAACAGCTTTAACTCACTGTTTTGGAATAAATACTTATGTGAAGTATCTGGAATAAAATACCATATTCTTCAGCTATAGCTTTTCTTCATCAGAATTTCAATATAGGGACGAAGGCTATAAAGTATGATATTCTCAACTCATGTCTTTAATTCTTTTTCTTAATTTAATCAGCTTATAGAAAGTATTTATGAGAAATGTAAGTAACAATAAAAAGTGGAAGTCCAAAGAGTTTTTTATTGTTGTTGTTGTTGTTGCAGGTATTTTTAAGAAGTTATGTTCTTAGCCTCATTTCATCAGAGAGTGTTAATGTGATTTAAAAGATATGAACTGAAAATCAAAAATGGATTTTATAGATATTAGTACTACTTTATAGATATTACTACTTTTTCTAATAAAAGAAAAATAAATTAAAAATATATTAAATTACATCAGCTAAAAAGCATGAATAAACATTCTGATATACTCGCATATTTTAATGGTTCCTAAAATTTATTCTTGATAAACCAGAATATGTCACTCTACCTTTTTAGCTACTTGTATTCTGGAGAATATATCTAAGTTTCAGTCACACTTTATCTTTGGTGATGAAGGTATCTAAATATTTAGGCATATAGGCTAAAAAAAATCTAGACTTCTTCCACAGTAACTGAAGAATAAGGTCCTTAAAAGCCTGCTTCACCCTAAGAGGTTTTTTAGCTACCTTAAAATAAAGTAAATACCTTCTGCAGGTTCAACTCTCTCCACTGACTGGAGAGTTAGAACTAGATGGCTACATTTGCATGCCTGGAAGAGACTAAGATAAATTGCATCCTTAACCGATTGGACTTTAACATATAGTTCTCATACGTTTGTTTCAAACAATTCTTGTACTGTATACTTTGTATTAGCTCCAAATCCAAAAATTTAAGTAATATTTATTTAAGTGATATTTAAGTGATATGCCAAGTTGGTAGTAGTATATTAATATTTACTCCAAGGGTATTTGCATTTTTATGCATTTATTTGCATAAGGGTATAAGTATTTTTGATATGTAAGAGCATTATTAACTATTTCATTATATTATTAAGAACTGAATGAGACCATATTTTGTTACTTAATCTAATACATTTTAATGGCATTAATTTAAGGCTTCTTGACTAGTCCTTTTACAACATTGTAGACAAATTCCTCTTCATCTTGGCAGATGAACAATAAAACATGTCTTTTTCTGGTTATTTTATGTCCACAGGAGTTAATTATGAAAATTTTATTAGTATAGCAAACATGATGCTTATTTTCGAATTTCCTGTATTATCTGTTAACAAGTCATCTGATAATCATCACTGATCTATACAATACAGTAAAGGATTTTTATTACTCCATTACTTTCCTTTGAAGAAAGAGATAAATTCTTATTTTCTTACCTTCTTTAAATAAAACTATGGAATACTGTTCTTAGTTATAAGATGTAATTGATTTTATGATATTGCTTTTATAGACATAATTCTTTACGTCTGTTACTAGGTTAGCCAGGCAGACCAAACTACCTGAAATGTTTGAAAATCACTGAGCTATCATGATGTATCTAGTTCTATATCCTAATGCTGGCGTTAAAATGAGAATGAATTGTCAGAACTGTAAAGTAGATATAGCTTAAAACTTAACGATGAGCATATAGGTACTTGCAGGTTTATCTTGTTCTTGATTCTAAGAATAAAATAAGTATTAGCCTCAACTACACTCTAAGATACTCTTTTTAATGCACAGTTTCCAATTCAGTAACTGTTGTTAATTAAAATAAAAGTGCTCACTGCTCACGGTGTAGTAAAGGGAGAAAGGAGCTAATTAATTTGAACTATTAAGTCTTAGGTAATAGACCTTTGAATATTTAAGCAGCTATCATTTGTCTGATCAAAAAAAGTACATTTTTAGGGTATTGTTTTTTCTGTCTAGAGACAGGATCTTAAAAGAATCCCAGTGACCAATTTTTTTCCCAAAACTACAACCCATTATAATTATGATTCTGGAGGTCTTGGTTTAACTTTGAAGAAAAGATACTTTCTTCTTTAAGAAGAAAATATTAGTGTGGTCTTTTACTTTATCCAATATCACAGAATCACAGAATATGCCAAGTTGGAAAGGACATGCAAGGATTATTGAGTCCAATTCCTGGCCCTGCACTCATTCCCAAGAGTCACACCATGTGCCTGAAAGTGTAGTCCAAATCCTTCTTGAACTCTGGCAGGCTTGGTGCTGTGATGACTTCTCTGGGGAGATTATGTCAATGCCCAACCACCTCCTGGCTACCAGGGCACTGCTGACTCATATTCAGCTTGCCATAGACCAGGACCTCCAGGTCCCTTTCCAAGGCAGGGCTTTCCAGCATCTCATTCCCCAGTCTGTATGAACACCCAGGGTTGCCCCATCCCAGATGGAGAACTTTGTCTTGTTGAACTTCCTGTGATTGGTGCTTACCCAGTCCTCTAATTTGTTGAGGTCTCTGCAGGGCCTCCCTGCCTTCAAGCGAGTCAACAGCTCCTCCCAGTTTTGTGTCATCTGCAAACTTGCTTAGTATCCTTTCCAGCCCTGCATCCAAGTAATTTTTGAAGATGTTGAAGAGCACAGGGCCTAAGATGGAATCCCACTAGTGACAGGTGCCCAGTCTGACATTCCCTCATTCAGTATTACCCTCTGTGCTCGACCCACGAGCCAACTGCTAACCTACCATATGATGTGTTTATCTACTCTGCTGGACACTTTGTCCAGAAGGATCCTGCGAGAGACAGTATCAAAAGCTTTACTGAAATCCAAAAAGATTACATCAAAAGGCTGCCCTTGGTCAGCTAGATGACTTACCTTGTAGCAAAAGGAAATTAAGTTTGACAAGCCCAGCTTTTCTCTCATGAAGCCGTGCTGTGTATGACCAATGTCTTTCAGGTGTTTTTCCATACCTCCGAGAATAATCTTCTCCATAACATTACCAGTCACCAAAATGAGACTACAAGGCCTGTAGTTTCACTGAGTCCAGCCTGTTTTTTTCCCCAGGTGTTGAACTTCTCATAAGCTACCTTTGGTCAAAGTTCACTAATGGTTACATGCAGACATACAGCTCTCTCCTCTAACTGGCTCCAGTCACTCATTCTTTCTTGTAGTGGATACAGACACTCATTCTCCTCTGTTAGCTGGCATTCAAACCTTCAAACTTCTTGCCCCTACTCAGGCCTCTTGTCCCACTTATTGGCTAGTCTGACTGTGAATTTTCTAGTAGCTCATATGCCCAGGCAGAAAATGGGGAGATTATGTCTGTAGTTATTTGTTAAAATTAGGATTTATTACAAAGCTGAGTTAGACCACAGTGATAAGGTGTGAGGCTTAGTCCAGCAAGGAGTCAGGAACTCAGCTCTGCAATGAGAATAGGTCTGTGAAATTGTACAAAATGGCACAAATGGATGAAGAAAGGACTTATTGTCTGAATGTGACACAGTTTTGAAAGGAACTGAAGCTACTGTGCAATAATTTAAAAATATCATACATCAATCTGGTTATTAAGAAATTTGTCTTAGCAAGATATTATTCCTTTAATGTACTAAGAAAAAGCATTCAAATTAGAAACAACAATATAAACAATTGCCTGAATAAATAAAACTTACTAAAATCATTAACAAGAATTGGTATTCTTAGCTTTGTCAGCTTCCTGAATCACAGTTGACAAGTCAGGGAAGTGACAAGAATATAAACATGCAAAAGGGAAGAGACTAGATACCTGGAAACAAGCACTTACTGTTAGCCTCAGTAAAATCTAAAGAAATAAGTCTCATCAGAATTCTATACTTGTCATTTTTCCCGTTAAAATAGTACTGACACTTGCCATACAGATTAATGGAGGAAAATCTCATTAGTATCAGACTATTTGTACAAATAGTTGTACGAAAAGTCTTATAACTATCAACTCCATTTTCTTTGTGTTATGTTTTCCCTCCAGAGGTCATTTGGAGTGCTAAATTTAAAGGCAACAGCCTCTTTCAAGCAGGGAGCTGGTGGGTGTCACTGAGTCTTCAGCATCCTAATTTGCTTAATGGGGTGAATGCAGAGCCAGTGAAGGTCCCTGTCCTTTACTGTTAAGTACATGTGGGCTTGCATTTATACACACAGTGGTACAGTCTGCTCACCTCTCTGAGGTTCCCAACTAAATTGTGAAGGCACAAACATTTCCTGGGATTCTGTAGTAGAAAGACTGTAGCTTTTACTAATAAATGGGGGAAAAATATCTGACTTAGTGGGTGGCAGGGTTTGGGCTTCATTTATCAAGATTACCATGAGATTCATTATGAAGGACAGAATGATTTAGGTGAGAGATGTATAGATTTTAAAAATCCTTTCATAAAAAATGCTTTTTTTTTTTCCCATTTTAAAAGTGAAAAAAAAAATGTTCTGCCTTGAGAAAAGTGTTTGGGCACATTCATCATTGTCCATAGTTTCCAGAAGTCAAATCCCTCAGGTAATAAAGCCCTCAGGATGTGGCACATTAGGGCAGCTGATATACAGGACATGTTGTTAAGAGTTCAGTCTAACAGTAAGAGAACTATATGATTCAACCTCAGAAGAGATAAAGGCAAAACGACTGATATTTGAGAAGTGTAATCAGAGAGACTGGGAAGTGGCAAGAACTGCAGCAAGGCCGTAACTCTGATCTCTCTCTAAAAAAGTGTAAGAATCCTTTGTCTATAGAAAATCATTCAGTCTGTCAAGCCTTCAGGGATTAATGTACAAAATTAAATTTGCCCTTTTTTTTAGCAAAAAGGTTTCAACCCTTCCTTCATGTCTGGACACTCAAATGTCAGCATGGCACTAAATGTTCTTTTTGTATTACAAAGTGAATTGGAGCTCTTTAAATGAGCTGCTAGGTTTTCAGGTTGGTTTGACAGAACAGTTGTCATTAAATGAGCCAAGAGGATTTTATAGCTACTAAATTTGAGGTTTTACTTGTTAGCTTGCAGCCCCCAGCTACTTTAGACACGTTTTTCTGATTTTCTAATTCATTCATTGGTATCAGTATATTTTTCACATTATCTTTCAATAATTCCCGTTTAAACAAAATTACAAAATAAAGGCTACTTAGATTTGTAAGAAATGAAGCAAGAACACACTGTGACATTTAGCTATCCAGTGCAGCACAATTTAGTGTATTTCATTATTTGATACTTGTCCATATTAAAACATTATGTTTTAGGAAACACACTCCCCTCACACACAAAAACCTTTTTTTTTAAATAACCATGATGTTAGATGCATTATAGACCTTGTGGGACCTTCATATGGCAAATCATTTTTATACTAAAAAAAAAAAAAAAAAAAGATCCTTTTTTTTCTTTTTTTTTTTTTTTAAATTTTCTCCTTCAATGTTTAAACTTTCTGCTGAGAGCTCTCAACAAGTTTGCTTCTTCTAGCAGGTGCCTACTGTTCAGTGATCCTTCTTGTTTAGCATTTATGCAAGAGACAAGCTTTGATTTGCTTCTGCTTCTACTTAATAGTACCTGACAAATGAGTTTCATGGATTTTTTATTTTTTTTTTGCTTAAATTGATTGGGAAAGCTCTACTTTTCCCCTCTTTCTTCTCCTATTTACACACAATCTTTCCTAAGCTAAAACAGAGCAATGCTTTCCAGACATGTGTTTATATTTATATAGAAACAGAGTGTACAATTAAAACAATGTAATGGTTATATTTAGTATACTATATATATACTTTATATACTATATATATACTTTATTTACTAAGAAATACCTTAATGCTTATGCAATATTGCAATTAAAGGCAAAAGTATAATTTCTCCTCTGAAGAAACAGAAAATTCTTCTTGTCTACTTAGTGCATCTCTAAATCAGGGTATCTGCACTTCTTTCCTCTCTCTTGTTGCTTAGAAAAGAAATTACTTGTTCTGCCGCAGTGCATATTGTAGCTCTGTCTTGTACTTTCGTAATGGTACTTTTGTAATTAAAATATTACTTCAGCTATCACATGATCTGCTTTGTACCTTGGTATATTGCATTTCCTCTGAATTGTATAACTTTACTCAGAGTTATAGATACTTATGTTTTCATTCTGTCTGAGAAATTCTGGTTATTTTGAAAATACTTATAAAACTTGGCAATGACCTTCTACTGCTTGGGCTTTTTTTTTTTCCAGGTCAAGCATCCTCTTAATATCCTGTGTACCAAAGATAAGTGTCATATACATTTTAAAGAAAAAAAAAAAGAGATGCCAAACTAAAGCAACAGGGAATATTACATTGTCATAAATATGTTCTCCATTCTCTAAGATTTTGTTGATACATGATGAATAGAAAAATATTTACCATCACCATTTCCAAGAGTGTTTTAATATTTTCTTAAGGTCCAATCTATAATCTATATTCTACTGTATAACTATTTCTTGATCTAAATCTAAAATATATCCACAATCTGCTAAATATGTATGGTCTACACTAAGATTCTCTCACAAGGTGATTGAATCCATTTCATTTTTTTTCTTATATGACCAGCATTATATCAGTTTATCTCAGGTGTCAATGATGTAACTCTATACTTTGTTTCTCCTGATTATTTAGCTTCCAAATCCCCCCTTTACAGAATCAAGATACTAAGACAACAAGGCCACTTAGGATGTTTGCTTATTTTGCTTTCTTCTTAACTCCATGAATTTTTCTTTTGCTTGGAAAATTATTCATTTATTACTTCTCATAAATTTTTGTTTTATAACATGCTCTATCTTCTTGGTTTGCAGATGGATGATACTGAATTAGCTCAAAAAGTCCTCTCCTCTCCTCTCCTCTCCTCTCCTCTCCTCTCCTCTCCTCTCCTC
>VYXB01008328.1:496145-541282 GCA_013397135.1 Pachyramphus minor
TCTCCTCTTTAAATTGGAAAAACATCTGTTCAGCAAAGGTTTTATTCAGTTTGTGTCAGATTGTTTGGTTTTTTGTGGGTTTGTTTGTTTCTTTTTCTTCTAGTAACAATATCTTCTGTCTTTGATCAGTTTGTAATTGACATATTACAGTTTCTTTATCAAAATGTCAAAAATATCAAAATGCATTATACACAAAAACATTTCAAAAAAGGTTATATTTTATTGACAAAATGACATTAAACAAAAATTTTTGTCTTCCGCTGTTCCCACACAACATGGCAGGGGGAGAGGAGGGGAGAGGGGGAGCTTTCTTCTTGTCATTTTCATAATTTAAGAACAAAAGAACCTTTTTATGGTTAAAAAAATGCAAAAATTATTTTCTCTCATTTTGGATGATTATACAAAATTTTATTTCACAGTTTATTTGATAACTGTTGATTATTTAATTTTAAATTTTAATTCAAAGAGGAACTAATCCACTAATCCTTGCTGAAGACAACTTCAATGGGTTGAAGTAGGGTCCTTCAATGCCTTCTCAGAACAGTAGTCGCCATGTATTCAGAAACATATTCCTACAGCCAATTATAATGGTTTATTGATTTCTGAATATTCAAATGCTTAGCATTGGTATTTCTATTTCTATCAAAATGAATTATAAAGCACAAATCTCAGTCATTTGAATAGAAACTCTTAATCCAGCACAATATTTTGCATAACATTTGTCGGACACTATAGCTGGATAATTTTCTAAAGAATTACACATTGTGTTCAAGAATATTTAAATGCCAAAAAAAGTAAATCATGTAAGCAGCTCACAGCAGTAATGACAAAAATAAAATGTAACATTATACAATGAATTTTTGAGTAAATGTATTGCATTTGATTAATTTGGGTCTCAAAAAATCTCATCAAAATTATCTGATTCTGAGGAATGAAAGACTGGCACAGAATCAATAAGTATTCAGAGAATGTAAAGACCTCAACAGTATTCTAAAAAGAAAACATTTAGGATGCTTAGAATATACGTGCTTTGAATACTCATTTAAAATAAGGAATTTGAATCATAAACATAATTTTTAGAATTCACACTTTTTCTGAGGTTCTTGAATTTGACTGGTCAGTTAGTAGGTAGTCAGCTCATTGCTAAATAATATTTCAGAAAAGAACAGGGATTTCTTGGATTGTAAGATGCCTAGTTGTGAGACATGCCACAAACCAGTATCAAGACATTTTCAGCCTCCAATATCTCCAGGCACAGTTGATTTGCAGAAAAATAGATCATCACAAACTACTACATCTAATACAGACTACTAAAAACCAAGGGGACGTGGTACAGTGTATCATAACTGTATAAGACACAGCTGTAGACAGGGAAAGAAAAAGGAAGGGAAGAATAAGATATATCAGTCTTATGTCTGACATACTCGAAGTGACATGGTATCTTTGGGGTGTTGGTTGAGGCTGTGATATGTTCAGTCTGAGGCAGGGATTTAGGTATGTAAAGTTGAGCCTGTTTAAATGTAGGATTTGAATCACCCAATACCCATTCATAGCAATTTAGAGGTGAATTCTCCTAGGATGAGATTTCATCTCACTATCTGTTTTTCTGGTCTACTCCATCTCACTTCCTACCACATGCCAACAGTTGAACTTTAGAATGTACAGTTCAAGTCTTGCTAAAGATGACTCAGAGGTGTTTTTTTCAAGTATCTATTTTGATTCTACAGTTTAGAGGAGAACATACGTAATTTAGTTTTGTGCAGGTAATGAGTCAGCTGAGATAAATTTTATCTCTAATGGCTTCATCTGGAGAAAAGTGTTACTACATTTGTGTCCACAAAAATAATTTGTATAAGCATTACTCACTTGAGGTATGTAGAAGTGGTAAAGAACTGAGGACTTAATATACAGAAATTTGAAGAAGCATTACAGATATGACCTCTTAAATCCCTGACTTCACTGCAGGATGGAGCTCCCCCTTGAGATCTGATTACAGTGCTTCCACTACACAGGGACAGACCTGAAGTTGCGAAACAATCCTTTAGTTCCTATCTTGTCTGCCTTATCAATTGAGAATACGGTCTCCGAAAATTGCATTTATAGACTTCTTAAAAATCAGATAATTCTTTCTATATATATATATGATCCTGGACTTTAATCACAAAAACTACTTTCACATGGTGTGTTGGGTTTCCATGGCCAAGTTTTGGTAGCAGTGGGTTATAGTGGTGGCTTCTGTGAGAAGCATTCCCCATGTCTGGCAGATCCAATGCCAGCAGACTCCAGGGTAGACTCACCACTGGACACTGCCAAGCCAATCAGGAATGACAGTAATGCCTCTGTGATAACATATTTAAGAAGGAAAAAAAATCGTTGTTGGGCAGACGTAATTGTAGCCAGAGAAGTGCTGAGTGAGAATATGTGAGAGGAACAACCCTACAGACATCAAGGTCAGGGATGAAGGAGGGGGAGGAGGTGCTCCAGGCCCCAGAGCTGAGATTGGACTGCAGCTTGGGGTGCAGACCATGGTGAAGGAGGCTGCCCCCTGTAGCCCATGGAGGACCACATGGATGCAGAGGACCACGTGGATGCAGAAGTCCACCTGAAGCCCATGGAGGAGACCCACCCTGGAGCATGTGGATTCCTGAAAGGAGACTGTGAAACCATGGAAAGCCTGTGTTGGAGCAGGGTCCTGGCAGGGACCTGTAGACCTGCAGAGACAGTAGCCCATGTTGGAGCAGCTTTCCTGGTAGAACTTGTGACCCTGTGGGGGGCCCAACCTGGAGCAGCCTGTGCCTAAAGGAATGCACCCTGTGAAAAAGTGACCCATGTTGAAGCAGTTCATGGAGAACTGTTGACTGTGAGATGGGCTCACATTGGGGAAGTTCAAGGAAAAGTGTCTCCTGTGGGAGAAGCCTCATGCTGGAGCAGGGGAAAGACTCCTCTCCCTAGGTAGCAGCAGGAACAATGTGTGATGAACTGACCATAAACACCATTCCCCATCTCCCTGTACCACTGCAGGGGAGGAAGTAGAGCTTGGGTAGGACTGAGGGTGTTCTTTAAGACTTATTTCACTTCTCGTTGTCCTGCTCTGATTCTTTTGGTAATAAATCAAAAAAGTATCCCCAAGCTGAGTCTGGTTTGCCTGCCACAGTAATCAGTGAGTGATCTCTCCCTGTCCTTAAACTTCGTCAGCCATGAACTTTTTGTTATATTTTCTCTTCTTTGTCCAGCTGTGGAGGGGAGTGATAGAGTGGCTTTGGTAGGTGCCTGGCATCCAGCCAGGTCAACCCACTATGCATCGCAAAACATTTTTGAACCATTCTACTGTTATAGTTTGACATTCCAAACCCACTTGTTTTTACTAAAATAATGATAACAAAAATACCACAGAATTAAAGGCAGTTCGTATGACTTCTTTTGAAAATTCTTGCTTAAAAAAACACCAAAAACTAGGTTTTTAAGGAAATTTCTAAATCCCATTCATGGGCAACACTATAAATTAAAAGAAAAAATTATCTTTGAAATATTTGACAACTTATTCACTAAAATACTAGATTTTGTGATATTACCCCTATTTCAAACACAATTACACATAATTTAATAACTTAACACAAACCAAAACTAGTCACAATAGAAATAAAACATATTAGTCTTCCCCTAAATTATTGTCATTAACATTCTATTGCCACTTGATTAAATCAGTTCTTAACCGTTGTCATTAGATTAAAGCTATTCTTAAAAAGATATCCTAAAAAAATGGCACCTGAATTATGAAATATCTTTCTTTTCTCTTTCTCCTTTGGTAATGCACATCATATAATATGTGTATTGAATCTGTAAAACATAAAATAAGCTGTACAACCTGATAAATACTAGCATGTAAAAAGATGTAGAATTTTCCCATTGTTAATGGCATTTCCTTGGACTTGTCTGCCAGAAGGTCTGTGAGTCATAAAGATTTTTAAACCCCACACAATGCATCCTGCAATGAATCTGTAGACAACATTCAGTGCTCTAAGCTGGCTCTCCATGTGTAAGGCTTAGCAATTCAAATGGGACTTAAACACCTAATATATTTTTGAGGTTGCAACCTTAACATATTCTGAATATTACCAATCCACAAGAGATGAACACTCTTGTTCTTTTGGAGATGACTTACTAGAGGAAGCAATTCATGGCCATATTGGCAGAATGAACAAGGTGGACAGGAATTGTTTGTTTGCAGGAATTGTTCTTTATGTTAAAACACAAAGGGAACATCAGAAAGGAGGCATAAGATGGGAAAAGGAATACTCTTTTTTTCCCTGCACACACACAATGTGCAGTTAGGCTGGGGAACTCTTTCATAAAAGTTGACATAATGCGAAGGAATGATGGGCTACCATGTGGAAAAGAAACAATTATGGGTTACACAGGCACTTAATTAGATGAGTTATAACTTTTTGAAAGCGGAAGACTATTAGAGGAAAATATGTACTTTCCTTTTTCCTTATGTCCTTCCCCTTTTCCTTATGTCCTTCCTGATAGACTGACATTTGGCCGCTATCAAAGATGTTGATCTAACCCAGTACTTTTGACCTGATGTTTTTATGTTGAAAAAGAAATGTACAGGTCAAAAACTGGAAATATCGCAGGCTATTAGGATCTGAAGACCTCTGCAGAGTGTTAGCGGAGAATGCTTTCTGAACAGGCTAGGAGTCCAACTGAGGTAATGAAAGCAAAAGCTATGACATTTTAGGTTTTACACCAAGCGAGTTTCAGGAGACTTCCTTGAACGGTAATGGCTTAGAATTTATTTCCTTCATATAGGGCAAAAATAGATGAAATATTATTACACATAAGAGTTTATTTGAAAATGTCCTATTTCTGACTAAAAGATTGGCACACTGGGTGACAAGAGCTCTGGAAAAAACATTGACATGTGTGCTATCAAAATTAATTTTCTGCATGTACTTGAGACAAAAGCACCATGTTGTTAAAACATCGTATTAGTTTTCATGTTTATATTTTCTAAAGTTTTGATTTTTTTTTAATCTACAGGGTTCAATTCAGCATTTTCTGAAAACTTGTAATAAAAAGTGTATTTTTTATTCCCTGAGAATGCTTCATACGTGCAAAACCACCATTAAGATCAGAATTCATTGCCCATCTTCAACATTTGAAAATTCTTCTTGTTATTTTGCATTATTTTTTTATTTTTATTTCTATATTGGGAGAATTGGATTTGATTCTATGTCTTATACAAAATCTTATGGGAACTGGTTCTCCTTTATGAAGTTCCTGAGACAAGTTTCAAAGGATGAAAGAAAGAAATTATTTGTTTTCTACAAAATATAGTTCAACAAATTGAAGGACTTACCCCTAATCTATATTATATTTAAACTGGGCCTTACTAGTACATCTGTCTTTTGAGTAAGTACTAAAGCTTTATCTAGCAGACATTCTGAATTCCATTTTCCCCATCCCTCCTTCAGTCCTTTCTTCCCTCCCTCTCTTCCTCCCTTCTTTCATCCTTCCCTCCCTCTGTCTGTACATCCCTCCATCCCACCCATACTTCCTTTCTAGAGATCCAAACAGCTGCTGTTCATAGGAAGAACCATAAGTTTTTTGTAGTGGGTTGACCCTGGCTGGATGCCAGGTACCCACTAAAGCCACTGTCTCCCTCCCCTCTGCAACTGGACAGAGCACAGAAAAAAAACAGCTAAGGGTTCATGAGTTGAGATAAGAGCTGGGAGAGGTCAGTTACTGATTATGTTCATGGGCAAAAGAGACTCAAAGTGGGGATAGTGCTTAAATTCATTACTAATGGGATAAGAGCCAAAGATTGAGAAATAAAAATAAAAAATAAAAAGACCTTCCCTGCACTCCTCCTTCCTTCCATGTTCTCCCTGCTCCCCCACAGCAATGCAGGGGGACGGAAAATGGGGGTTACAGTCAGTTGTTGTTTCTGCTGCTGCTCGGGGAGGGGAGTCCTTACCCTGCTGCTGTGGGGTCCCTTCCATGGGAGACAGTCCTTGATGGACCTCTCTGGCAGGATTCCATCCCTCAGGCAACACTTCTTCCCAAACTGCTCTCCTGTGGGTCACTCCTCCATGGGGTGCACTCCTTCACGGACAAGCTGTACCGATGTGGATCCCCCACAGAGGCCAGAAGTCCTATTTGGAAAAAAACCTGCTCCAGTGTGGGCTTCCCTCTCCATGGGCTGGAGGTCCCCAGCAGGATCCTGCTCCATCTTGGGCCTCCCACGTTGTCACAGCCTCCTTCATACATCCACTTGCTCCAGCATGGGGTTTTCCATGGGCTGCAGTAGGTCTCTGCACCCCAGTGATTCCCCATAGGCTGCAGGGGCACAGATGCTCCACCATGGGCTGCACCACGGGCTGCAGGGGTATCAGTTCTGGCACCTGGAGCACGTCCTCCCCCTCGTTCTGCACTGACCTTGGTGTCATGTTCCCATGTTCTCATTCTGCTCTTCCCTGGCTGGAATTCCTTCTGTGCCACAATCTTCTGTGCTCTTGATTGGCTTGGCCTTGGCCAGTGGCAGGAAGTCCATCCTGGAGCCAGCTGGCATTGGCTCCAGGGGACAGGGGAAGCTTCTAGCAGTTTCTAACAGAAGCCACCCCTGCAACCCCTACCCCCTGCTACCAAAATCCAGCCTCAGAAACCCACTACTGTTTGTATAGAAGTTCTAAACACCATGCTCCCTCTCCTTTTTCAGTTCAACCAAAGCAGAATGTTACAAGTGCTAAGGACATTTATCAAGAAAATCTGCAGTTGATGCATTTTTATATCTTTTTCTATTTGAGCTCAGTCAAGGAATAGGATTTGCTCAGAAAATAGTAAAACCCAATAAATCAAGATAGAGTCTTTTGCAATGTATTTCAGTATTTAATCCACTATCAGCAAGCTTATACACCATAAAATTTTCTCCCCTTTGACTGCTCCAACAGCAGAATTTGCAGAAAGCACAGAGAATAACTTTTACTGTTTTGACATTCTCCAGAAGATTATGTGTTCATAGTTTTGCAATCTGATAAAACAAAGGAGATCATGGAGAAAACACTTCCAGTAAAGAATACAGAAACTGCCAATTTAATAATTTTGATCACCAAAAAAAATATTTTGTTATTTATATTAGTTAATAAGGCACCATTATAAAATCTGAGTGTCTATTCACATATGTATGAATAGAACTTCTTGCTCTGTTTTCAGTAACATGGCGGAAATTAATAAATATTCATGAGCGTATAGAACAAAACAGGTACAAGTACTACAACTATGAAAAGTCTTTGGTATCAATGCCAATTTATAAATACAGTCAAAATTATCTTCTTTGGAGTTGATTCCAAAATAGTATTTACAAAACACATTTAATATACTCAGAGAGAACAGATCATGAAGTTTGTTTGTGAAAAATAGACCACTAGTACTAGTTGCAAGTAGTGGTACCATGCAATACAGCTTGAAAAGATGTAAAAGTTTCTGAAAAATTGTTATAAATTGGATTGAATATATTTTGGCATCCATGAAAAACAGACAAATTTATGTCCCAGACAGCAACTTGTATTAAATTATACGTGCAGAGTTGTGAAATCACGACTATGTAACTGAAAAACTTTTCTATTCCCTTTGTTATATAGGATGTATCTTTCATAGGACAATGACTGTCTAATGCTTGTGAGGGAGAGAAAGAAATTATATTCTACTGCATTATTGTTTGTGTCTGATTTTTTTTTACAAGCAGCTATCTCTTTACGCTCTGTAAGGAAAGAAGTTAAACTCAGGACTAATCAGATTATAGAGTGGTTCACATTTTTCTTTGCTTCTTTCATGATTCTGAAGAAGACCAAAATGCTTACTAGACTCTAGCTTCTGTTGCTCTCATAAAGCATAAGGGGAAAAAAGCAGTGTTGTTCAATTTCGTGCCTTAATTAAAAAAAAAAAGAAACAAACAGCAGACCAAACCAAAAAACCCCAACTTCTTGGGCTTTCCAATGAAGTTTCTGGTGGTTTTAAGGCAGCGACACAATGCAACTGATTTCAGCATACATCTCACTATGAAAATTAGTTTATATTTGGGATACATTTAGATGCCTGTCTTGTTTGTACTATTTTATGCAATGGTACATTTTGTAATATTTAAGTGCATAGCTGGATTGATCCTGAAAAGGTTTTAAAACTTCTGGGATTTTCACTGTTACAGTATAACTGCATTACTGTCTTTCACTGCTCAAATATAAGATTTACTCGTGAACATTTTGATCTTTCAAAAGACAAATCCCCTATACTATTATTTTTTCTAAAGTTTAAAATTCTACACAGGTACTACATAAGTTTTCTCAGTAGTTGAACTGGGTAGTGCAGTTATATTAGTTTTTAAGTAAAGTATCCTTTGTTTTTGCCAGAAATGACTAGCATGTCAATGCGATAATTAATAATTAAAAATTCAAATTGTCATATTTAATGCCTTTCATGTATCCATAATTGTCATTGACTGTTTTGTGACCTTAGTTTTAATTAAAAATAAACAACAATGAAAGTATGCAGCATTTTCAGATAAAATATTAATTCATTTGTTGCGAATTACAAGGTCCAGTGGGGAATAAACAATTTGCTAAGCTCCCCTAATTGCCCTACAAAGTATCTGTAAAAAAAATTGAGTTTCATAAAAGACATTCCAGTTATTTGACAAAAAAGCAGCGTCTATTGAATTAGTTTATTCAGTGTAGCAATTTTTAGCAGTCTAGCAGAAAGTAATGCGATCATTAAAACTAAATTCTGCTCTCCTGTCTGCTCAGTAGAGCACTTATTATCTATTCTGCTCTTCTTCCTTGCTGAGGAAGAGAACTCTTTTTGCTGGCAATGGTGTTTTTATACATGCAGGAAGATCAGAATAGCTCTACAAATCTGTTGTGCTCACATGAAAGAGGAAATTTTAGTTCAGAATACTCTAACAAAAGCTTAGGACTGAATTTTTCTTTTAGCCACTGGATGGAGTGCCATCTGATACCTGTGGGAAATTCACAGGTTGAGAATAAACAATTGGGACTATATGTCCCTAATTTCCATGGAAAAAAACTTCATTTTTGCCTCCCTCAGAGCTTTTTAATGTAGCCCACTCCTGTAATAACCTAAGGGTTCCCTTATTCTAGTTTCCCTTGCTGCTTTGTAATGCTATACACTTGGCTCAGCTTTTTACCATAAAACACTAAGCCACTGTGGACCCCAGGACAGGAAATACTGTCCTAATTTCTCAGACAATGTATGTCTAAACTGAGGGTCTCTGAGATATACCCCTGTTCCAAAGGACAACACTGACAAGGTTCCGCACGTGAGACCTGGAATCACATATTTCTCCCTTCGTGCTCACGTTTTTACTGAGAAGAAACACAGTGTAAGAGAGGGGGAAAACCTGTGGTGCTTGGACATATTGTGATGTGGTTTAAATAGAGACCATGTTTCTTGGTAGAAGCACCAAGACAAGCATGTACAAAAATCTTACGAATCGACCTTCTTACATTCTGTAATAAATATCTTTTATTCCTGGTTATCTAGTAATTTTTTTTTGTCTTAAGAAGTCATGTTTTGTAACTCTTTTGTACTGTGAAAAAATAAACAGGTTTTAAAATGAGGAATTTTCTGTTCTGATGGCTTCCTATGTGATCGAGTCTCACAAATACAAGGGAGTTCCACAAAGAATTATTTTTGTTGTCTGCTTAAACCTTTTAATTTTGGGGGTTAGTTTGCTTTCTGAAATCCTAAGTAGCAGTTATGCAACAAAAAATATATGCAGCAAGTCCTATATAAGGGAGAAAAAGATCCTGTTTTATTTTAACAACTGACCTCCTAGAGAAGCTGAGTCTGTCCTGGTAGAAATCATTCCAGAAATTTCTCACAGGCTGTAGAAAGGAGTAAAATGGTATAGTCATTCCCGCTTGCAATTCACTGCCTGTAATAATACATGTGCACTGTCATGATGGAATGAGTTTAAAAAAATGCATTGAAAATAATACAGATTGAGACATTCATGTCTGTTCTGTGTAGAGATTAAAGTGTTACTTTACCTAATAACTGGTTATATGTTGAAAACTTCAGAAATACAATATGCAATGTTACTTATCCCAGAAGAAAGATAAGTACACTTTGGTGGGAGAGCCTACACTGCAAAGAAACTGTGAATCAGAAAAGCTGTTATTATTATAGCCATTGCATTGTCAAACAGAATAAGCAAGAATTTTAGAGGAAAATAAGTGAAAATGTCCTATACTTTAAAGAAACAGAGACCAAATTTTTTTCATTACTGAAATTGGTCTTGTGGTACTTCACTTTTTAAATTGAAGGAAAAAGGGTGCTGGAAGTTATTTATCCAAGAGACCTGGGTGTCTAATTGAAGTGTTCAGAATTTCTCTTTTGTACTCCACTCCAGTTTGGTGTAAGCACCAGTACGAGGTTTGCCATAAATTTAGTGTTCAAAATACCACTTCCTAGTAATTCAGAACATGTTTATTCTTTTCTCTAAATATGCATATTGATTTCATGAGAGACATATAGAATTACGTCTTCTCTTTGGTGTCCACCTAACCTGAAATATTTTTAGCTATTTCTACTATTTACAATTTTCTCTATTGATTTGTTAATGCACTGGCCACGTCAATGAATTGGTTTTCCCTTTTCTCTCTCTCTCTCTCTCTTTCTCTAAACCTCAAAGAACCAAAACACCATAACCACCATAAGCCTCAACCAAACTAGAGAAAAGCCCAAAGAAATGCACAGAAAGGCAGTCCTCTGAAAAAACATAGATATATTTATAGATTTGCTTCTCACAGAAATTAATATAAATTATTTCATATTAAAAGAAAGTGCATGAAAAGAAAAACAGAATTATACATAAGATGATGTCTCTAGCATTCTCTGTGTAATAAGGTAAGAAACAATATATACCCTTACAATAATTTTCTGAATATCAAACAAACAAAAGGGTTTGCATGAACCTCCTTCAAACTAGGATTTATTTAAGTGAGCTGGAATATCAGTTTGTGGAACACCAGTTTAAACATATTTAAAGATAAGGCTTTTAGGTGTGTAATTTTAGATGCAATTAGATCCCATTCCCTAACTCACATCCTTCTATTTATGTTTACAATTTTAACATGCTCTCTGAATCTAGATTCTATCCATGAAGTTTGACACTACCACCACTGTGTTATTTAATGGATATTTAGCAGGTTGAATGAAAATCCTGACTAATGGACTTAAGCAGCAAGTTGCATTAGCCAAGGTGAATGAAATGTGACTTTTTTCTTTCCTTTTCCCTTTTTTTATGACAATCCTAAAATAGAGAATGTGATCATATAATTAAGGACTGTATTATAAAACATATACGCAAGATCCCCAAATTAACGTATCAATCTGACCTTAATGCTAGTATTTCCTATTTGCATGTTTATTTATCAGTCTCAGAGAGTCTGAATGAGTGCACTAAGAAATATGGGACATTTTTGATTATGACAAATCCATTTGGGTCTTCTCTGAATTCAGTTTACGACTGAGTAACAAAGGCCAGATAATAAAATAAAGACCCAAAGAAGATTACATGGGAGAAGGAAACACAGCTAATATGTGCATACAATAATTTGTTGATAGTGTAAATAAAACATTAGTAGGAATATAACCATATCATTATCATGAATTTGGTTGCCATGATACTAAAACATACCCTCTCAAGTATTCTATTGGTGCTACTTCCCAATAATAGTAGTTTAAGCTGATACACACAAGCTTTCCAGTATTCCTATTTCTGCTTTACCAACCCTTGTTGTGCTGCTCTGGGTCCTTAAGTAATTGGGTGTTGAAAGAGTTGCAACAAATTTTCAATATGACAAATTCTTTGCTAAGAAAAATACAGTGTTGATGGTCCAAGTTTCCTTCTCCTTCCCCTAGAATTCAGTAAGGACTACTCCAAAACGTTTTCTAATACACAGTGTGCCTTGTTCTTTCTTCCTATATGATCTTTTTTTCTCTTTGTTATTGCCACACCCTTTTTACCCGGCACTTTAAGTTGCTTTCCTTTGATGGTCAGTAAATGGTGATCCATGACCTGCATGTAGTTCTGGGCTTTCTGGATTCATCCTGTGCCTGCATTTTAAAGACAGCTAAGACTAATAGTATAACAGTCATCTCTCTGTGAGACTGTTGCTTTACCTAAGCTAAAACAAAAGTTCCTGTTAGATCAAGACATGTCCATACAAAGCAAGTCTTGCATTAACCAAGAAGAGATAATACAAAGCCTGAGGTCTATTACAGGGAATGGAACTACTGTAATTACAGGTCTACAGTGTTACAGCCTACATAGGTGACATTTTCCATGTACAGATAAAAACTTTTTTCCATGAAGGGTCCTCTTAGGAATTTTACTTTTAGTTAATGAAGAGAAAATTATTGAAACATCGAAATTACATTGATTTGTTAGTTTTCTTTTCCAAAATCTTTAAAGAAAATGAAAAAAATTCCCAGTAAATGGAGACTTTGCTGTTCACGTATAACTACTCCAGAAAATTCATGGCTTATCTCAGACAATGTTGCAATGATTTGCCCTATTCTGTTTAGTTAAAACTCTTAATAAAATTGTGTGCTGTGAGCTGGCTTGGGGAAGGAGAGATAGAGTGGTGATAAGAATTAAAGTCATGTTTGAAAAGTTTATGAAGTTTTTTTTAGAATTAGAACTTAGTGTGACTTTGAATAATTCAACAAATTCCATGACATTTCCAGTCATCAAGAAAAAATATTTTTTCTGGTGTAGGTTGGTTATTTCTGCACTCTATAAAGCTGTTATCACAACGTGTGCAATTGCAAGAGGTTTTATTATCTGAGCGTCTGCTTTGACAAATATTTTTGATAGCTATGTCAACTCCAGTGGATAAATGCACAATACAAACAAATTGTTTGATGATGTTTTACTAGGCTTTCATTTGAAAATTTTTACAGCAATATTGCTTTAGTAGAAAAAATGTAAATTGGTTTAATTGTGTAACTTGTCTCAAATTCCTTGATGGTCTAATGCTCTCTGAAATCTCCCCATGATTTATATTTAAAACAAACAAACAAAAAAACAAACCACAAACAGAAAACCCAACAAAAGCAAACCAACCAAGCAAAAAAAAAAATTAAAATCCAGCAGGAAAATATTCTTTAAAAATGTTTTATTGCTTGAAAAAGTATATTGATTTTATTTTTTATTCATTTTTACATTTCCATTATACAGTTCTTCCAGGAAATTACTGGAAGAAATTACTTTTCTTCAGGGTTTATTCAGGTAACTCAACTCAGGGTATTTTGTTGCTTTAATACCATGCCTAAGTGTTCCATAAGAAGTTGACGCATGTGACACAAAATTACAAGGAAACTGTATTTGTTATGGGGCAGCGGCTACAGACCTGTCAAGATTCTAAAGAATTTCTCATATGGCATGAGTTACCTGAGTTGAGTTTTGACATCTGAATCATTTTCTAGATTTTGCATTGACTAAAAACTCATATGGAGCACACTCACTGACCTTTGAGATATTTCAAGATACCCAGCATATCTACCTTGGACCAGTATATATGGCACACAGACGGCTTATTCCAATAAACACCTCTCATATATTATCTGATCCCCTAAGTGCTAGTAAACCAAGCGGCCTTGCTCACATGGTAACCCATAGACTTCAAAACTTAGGCATCTTAATATTTTTCTATTCAGAATTACAGAGGAATTTTTCCTTTAAAATATTTGTGAGCTGAGGAAAACTTATCTCTTTGTTAGAAGTACGGGGTAACAAACCATAACTTGTACATTCTTAATCATCATAATACATTCCAAGAAACTGTTCTAGAGTTTGGTGAGCAAATCTTCAAGTATGTTAGACTAAAGTTGTTGTCTGTATTCAGAAATATCTCTAAGATAAATATTAAAATTCTAGAGAAATGAAGCTATCTGGTGACCATTGCACAGGTCAAAACTTCTTGGGAACAAAATTTGTCTTCATTTGTTTGGTTGGTTTTTTTGTTTTTTACTGTAGCATATGTTGTGGGTTTTTTTCCTTTTTGTCCCCTATAATGTTAAAACACTTAAACAGTTTTCCAACAACCTGTTAATAAAGGGACTTAATTTGTAGCTAAGCCATAAAAAGATTTCTTCACTTCAAAGTGAGTTGAAGTCTTTAATTGTAGAGGTACACTGAAGAATACAAAAAAGGGAAAGTGTAGCAATCCAAGCACAAATATGAACTACAAGGGAAAAACAATAACACAGAACGATTAATTAATGATGTTAATAATAAGTATTTATTAGACGCTTCTGCTAAGATCATTATAGAACCTGTCATTTTTGAGCCTTATTAATTTATTTACTTTTAGATGTCCTTTTTTTCTTCAACCTATTTTTATATCTAGAAGATTTTTTTTAGATCTTTCAGTCTTGTGCAGGTATGACAATGTTGCATAATCTCTTTCATTCAATCTACAGCATGGATGTTATCATTCTAATATAAATATATTTTGCATGATCGAATCTTCACTTTTATATATTGAAATCAACAACTCCAGTGCTATCCAAGGCATCTTCACACAGACATTAGACACAGTAAATGATTTCTAGGACACATAAACCATTCTGCAGTGTAAACAAAACAGGGCAAAACAAGCTTTGAAAAGAGGTGTAGAAACTTAGTGTTTTCTAATCTTTAGCTTTCAGTAACAACCTCTGAGGTTGGAAATCTGTATGTGGGCCAACTATAAAAGAATAAGAGTTATCATTTACTATTGATAGATAATAATTATGCCATGGGTGATAACATGATTTTTTTTCCAAATGTTGTGCTTTCTGCTTTGGGTGACAGCATGTATCCTTTAAAGAATAGATGACAGAATTATTCTTTTCAACACCCTACAGAGAAAAACTGTAATAATTTCTTAAAACCTCAAAGTAATTGTTAGAAGTATGTGGAACATCTTGCTAATGTGTTCTAGATTTGCTGATAAACTCTCACAACTATATTACATTTCTAAACTGTGTAAGATATTCTCAACAGGTTGTGTATTTCAATGTTACCATCCATCCAATTAGTCTATTTTTGCTAAAAGCAGCAGAAAGTAGAATGTCAAACTTACATGATCAAGCCTTTGTTTTAGAGGAAAGACAAGTGCTAAATGACTCAGAACTGTTTTTAAGAGAAGCCAGAAGAACAGAAGGACAATAAAATGAAAAACAGATCTTTTAAGGATGAATAAAGAAATGTAACTACTGTTCTCGGGGGTTTTTTTTTTGTTAAGGGATATGTTCATTATGCAATAATCTGCTTAGTAGTCAAATAAAGAACAATATACGGGTTTTACTTCTATTTTTCATACTTAGCAGCCTCAGTATATCTGAAATGTTCAAGTGCCATCATATCACCACCTTTCTTAAGAACAAGAGGTAACACTTTCTCACGCCTTCAGTAGAAACCTTAATGTTATCCCTCATCTCAGAAAAATGTGATGACTCTGGGGAGCCACTAAGCTGTGACTATAAAATATAGCTAAAAAGGATATTAAGCAGAATAGCTTCCTGCCTAGTAGCAGATAAAAAGCCTCTCATAATCTGAACAGAAATCAATGCTATAGACCAAGGACATAGAATTACATCATACACAATTGCCTGGAGACCAACCACTTGTAGCTGGTATGTTCCCTTTTCTTATAGGTACCTCTTTACCAGAAAGGTAATCAATGCTTGGAAAGACTTCAGAAGAAGGTGTCTGAAGAACTGACAAATGAACATAAATCTTAAATAAATTAAGTATATAATGCTTGTCTTGAAGAGTAAAAAAAAATTGCAGTATTTGTACTGAAGACTGAGGAAGTATTTTAACCAGCTGGAAAGAAAATAAAAACAAATAAATAGATAAATTTTAGAATATATAAATATATAAATGAGCTTCCATAGTGAAATATAAAATGGTTTTGCAGGGGAACTAGTGGAAATTCCAGTGCCTTGCACACTTCAAATAACAAAAGAAAAAAAATATTGTCAAGCATTCTGCTTTTGCAGGTATTTACATCCAAACAATGCAGCATCTATCTGTAGGAGCTTTTTTCCAAGTTGTAGTCCCATTTCCACACCCATTTAAAATAGCCCTAGCACTAGGTTTAGCTGTACATCTATTTTTCAAATATTTTATTTGTGGCATTGAACTCACCCTACTTAGGATGGAAAAGGTCTTTTCAGAAATGGACTGGTGAAGGAGGTGAAGAAAATAGCACAAATGTTGTGAAAACTGAAGTTTTTACTGTTGTTTAAACAGGTTTCAAAATGGCTTTTTGTTGTTTCTTGCCAACTTACTGTTTCTTCTTCCCAAAATCCCCCTGGACAAGAGTTATCTGTATTAAAGAATGGCCTTGGGAAGATAAAGAGAAGTTTTCTTATTGGTCTTATTAACCCTTTTGTATTGGTTCTTAACCCTTCCCTTCTATTGGTGAGTTTTGTGAACCTTCAGAGATTTTCTATTGGTCAGTTTTTAGATTCCCCTGANAAGAAAATAAAAACAAATAAATAGATAAATTTTAGAATATATAAATATATAAATGAGCTTCCATAGTGAAATATAAAATGGTTTTGCAGGGGAACTAGTGGAAATTCCAGTGCCTTGCACACTTCAAATAACAGGAGGCATATTCCCCCCAGGTTATGGGTAAAAATACCCTATCCTGGAGTCCCTAAATTTATTATACTAAATGTGTATTTCATGGCTCTCCTTATCACTTACAGCAGATGGGGAAGATTTTTTCTCTGCTCTTCATATACAATGCTTCAGGTTTTTTTCACTTTTCTATCAAGCATTAGTTACTGATCACAGGAAAAGACAGTGTGCATAGCAGAATATATACGTTTTTTCACTGCTGTTAAAATCTTGAATTTTCCTTATTGATGTCTTGCTCAAGTAGTCAGTGTTTAGGTGATCACCAGATTTTGCCACAGAAAGAAGTTCTCAATGCATTGATTTTTGAGAAACTGTTAAAGATTATTATCTTTCCCCCTTTGGCATGGAGATCATAAAATTTCATACTGCTAAAAGTAGAATACTTGCAGCACTTTTGATGTTTCTTGCTCACTTTTCACAGAACTTTACAGCTGTGACTGTTAGTCTTTCTGCATATATTTTTTTTTTTCCTTCAGTTTCAAGAACTGCAAAGGGCTTTGTGGGCTGTGGTAGACTCTGCAGTGGACACTTTACACACTTCAGACAAAATTTCGAGTGCTTGGGTATATTGTTACAACAGACAAAATTCAATGATAAATTGACACCTTATTCTGTATATTTCAAAACACTTCCTAGCAAAATCATTATTCTTCTTTTTCACTGTAATGGTTCTGCAAGTTTTTTCAGCATGGATATTACTCTCATTCCAGAAAATTGGTTGTTATATTTCTATTTTTGTTACATAAAAATAGAATTTAATTCATGCAGGTTTTTGTGTCTTCAACTATCAGTTTCATCATGTTACTTTTATTTTTCAAGTTTTTTTTTACCATTGAATTTCATAGAATAATAGAATATTCTGAGACAGAAGGGAATTAAAAATTATTAAAGTAAGGATTGGTGTTGTGTTAATTTTACTGGAGAGCCTTGGCTGAACAAGCTAAGTGCCCTTAGCTGCTCTTCATACAGCTTCCTCTCAAGGCCCTTCACCATCTTCGTTACCTTCCTTTGGATGTTCTGTAACAGCTTAGTATCTTTCTTACATTGCAGTGCCCCAAACTGCACACAATATTCAAGGTGAGGCCACACCAGTGCAGAGCAGAGTGGGACAATCCCCTCCCTTGATCAGCTGCTGATGCTCTGCCTGATGCCCCCCAGGACACAGTTGGCCTCCTGGCTGCCAGGGCACTGCTGATTCATATTCAACTTGCCATCGACCAGGACCCCCAGGTCCCTTTCCGTGGCACTGCTCTCCAGCATACTGTAATATAGATTGATATTAAATGTACAAATTTGGGAGCTCTTAGAAAAATAATAATGACAGAATATAGAGTTTAGAAATCTGTAAAAATAATCATTGGTTAAGATATTCAGGCATTGGAGGAAGACCCAGACATATTAGTTGTAAATCTGTAACATAGTGTGAGAAGGTTTGATATTCTATTTAATACAGTAATGTGTTTAATACAGCAATATGTTTAATACAGTAATGTGTTCTTTATATAAAGGGGTATAAAGCTGTGTTTATTTCATCCAGGTTTATATGATTTTTTTAAAAATTCCTTATATTCTATCTTTAATAATAATCTGAACTCCTGTCAAGTTTGATTATTAACTCATTTTGGGGAATCTTTCCTGGGAATGATGAAATAATTCTTCAAGCTTAGTAAATCAAAAAGTATGCAAACGTTGACATAAAAGACACTGACATGTTGCAAATTAAAAAAAAAAATTATTTGTGTGATTGGCTATGCACTAAGAAGTTCCAAAATATTTTCTTCTCCTGACAATTCTTTCATTATATTTTTTGAAGCAATATGTATTTTCAGAAGCTACTTTTTTTGCACATTTTATGTTGATGCATAAAGATATAAAAACTCTACAAATAAAAGTTCTTGTTCTGATGCAATGTCATCTGAAATTCTTTGAGATGACATAAAAGCACTAGTTTGAACCCACAGAAATAACAAACAGCTTCCAGCAAGTGCAAAGCAGGAAGCTGATTATTATAATCATGTCTTCTGGTTTCAGGAGAAGCTATGCAGTCTATGTATTCTGATATGATGTCTTTTGAAACACTAGCTATTTGAACTGGCTCATCAAAATAACATGTGAACCACTATGACTGTCCATCACATCGTATTATTAACTATTGTGTTCTATTAGTATTGTTCAGTCACATCAAATTATTGTTGCATTACACCCTGACGATATTAAGGCTTTTAACATACTGCTAAGAAGGAAAAGCTTTTAATTAATAAAATATATCAAATAAATATTTCTTGAACTTGCTGTACAAACAAGTACTGAAAATATTCCCAGCTCTTTTTTTTTCACTTAATATTTTCTACATGTAGACAGGATTTGAATTTTTCTGGGGTTGGAATACTTTTTTAAAGAAATGTCAAGAAGTAAATAAAGATATCCTGTAGCCTCAGAGATAGAGGAAGACTTACTGAGGTATACAGCAGGAGAACCAGTTCCCTTCATCTAGAAGGGATAAGACAATGGCAGCAAACGATGTTATTCCTGTATAAATCAATGAGGCGTATTTTGAGAAAACTCCATTGCAAAGATAAATATTAAAGCACTAGTGTTAAAACCAAAACAAAATGAAAAACAAAATCAAAACCAAAAGAAAAACATCGCAACAGATACAACAGTCAAGGAATGATGTTTCCATGAAAACATACAGATATCAAGAGAAAAAATATCCCCCTCAAAAACACCTCACTAAAAAAACACCAAAAAACACCAACCAATGAAACAAACAAAAACCCACTACCAATGTTAAGAACTAAGAACTGTTATAGGAAATTGGGACAGAGTTATCTATTACTTTTAAAAAATAATTTGAGGATAAACTATTGAACATTACAAATAATTTTATGCATATTTAATCATCTTATGAATATAATAGAGAATTTTATTTCCTAGCATGATTTTTGCAGGCGTTATTTATAAAGCCTATAGAAAAACAATAGAACTCTCTGTTAAATTTGACAATTTCTCTAGAGTAATTTTTTCAGAACTGTCATCAGCTCTAACAAATCCTCTGACTTCTATGAAGGTCTGTAAAATTTTTCATTAAAACTTTGCATGTGGATATGTTAAAGAATTTTCACTATCACTGAAATACTTTGTGTTTTGAAAATGTTGACTCATGGATTAGGCTTGACAGCAAAACTCACACAAAATTCATAGAGAATTTAGATATAAGGAAAAGCTACATTTGATCAAAATTCAATAAAAAATTGGCCCAGGCCTGATTTTCTATCATTTTGTCATTCTGTCTCCTACAAGTGCCCCTTGCAGACAGATGTAAAAAATAAAGTCTGGATCTGATACAGGTAATTCCTTCATTACTTTGCTGCTCACAAACGTGAAGAATTTAATTAAAAGCACTATATCCTTTACAGAAACAGAACAGAAACAGTTTTCCATATTTCCTCTTACTTGTACCTTGCTCAGAGAATTTCACGTTACTTTTTACAAAGCTGATGATGATGCTTTAGTTCTCATTAAAAAAAAAAAAGGTAACATTTCAGATTCACTTAAAAAAATGCTATAAAAGTAATGATCACTTGCAGTCTTTGAAAGTGAAACAAGGAAAAGGCCTAAAAGAGTTAACCGAATTATCTCTGATCCTCCCTCCCAAACCTGCTCTTGCTAAAAGAAAAACCTGTTCTGTTCTGTTCACTGTACCTTGACATAGAAGAACGATAGAAACATCATGTATAGATTTAGGGTAATAAATTAGAGCAAAGTAAGCTAGAGTAGACATTTGAATAGAAGAAATAGGTAAGGAACCCAGACTTTTTCCAAGCTTCAGTGAGCGGGTCATAGACAATAGAAAAGACGGGGGTCAAGCTGAGGAAGACTTCTTTTAGCCCCCAGACCCAAAAGAGGAAGGCCAGATCTCCCCTCCTTGGTCAAAAGCCAAGAGAAGTTCCACCCAAGCCCCGCCTGAGCTCCGCCTATGCTCCGCCTGTTATCAATATGTATTGATGAATGTTGCAATCACATGAATATGCATTTAATAATATATGAAAAGTGTATAAAAACTGTTGATTTTGTGTGAACCTCCGAAGCAAGTTTCTCCAACATTAGCTGGCCTGTTTCCCAGTGCTGTCAATAAATACCTTTGCTGCTCAAAGATCAAAAAGGACTCTGGGCAGTTTATTATACCGGCTTTTTCAGATTCAAAAGGAAACAAGTTTCTTTATATGACAGAAAATTGTTTGCACAATATAATAGACTGAGGAAACAATATAATAGGTTTCTTATTCTTTATGAGTGCCACTTGCAAGGTCTCAAGGGAGCAAGGAAGACAACACCAATAAACCTATGCATTTCTTAGTTGTTTTTTGCATTCCAGTAACAGACCATTTTTTAGAAAATAGCCACTAGTCACATACTGCTGATTGATATTTTTTGAAGGTTTTTGTGTTTTTTCTTCTTTCCTTTTATCAGTATGGCTAGTCCTACACTTGGTTCATATCTCATTTGGAGAAAGCTAAAAGCACATAGAGTAAAAATCTTGTCAAGAGAAAATTAGTAAAGAATAAGGTTTATCTCACCTAACTTCAAGTCTCCAGAAAACTATCTTCTCATTATTCAGATTTCTTCCAAGTTAACTGAGAAATGCAATAACCCTTCAGAGAATGACTTCTTCCACTTATATATTACAAAAATGAACAACTTGATGGAGATGCTTCTCTCTCTGCTACAAGTGGAAGCAGGTTACATCAACAATTTAAACTAGATACCTGTCTTCAAGATTGCTAAAATTACACATGAAAAATCTTATCATAGGCAACAGTAAGCATGTGTTTGAAATATTTTTATTCTTCAGAGCTGTGGCGCTTGAATGCTGACTGCACACGGTGCCTCTGTCCACTCAGAATCTAACATTTGGAGCCATTTCTTAAAGGCAGGCAAATATGAGAAAGAACAGCCATGACAGACTTCTGGTATACCATGTAATTGTCAAAGGGCAGGAAAAAAACGAAGATTTCTTTGGTGTTTCAAAGTTGGTGGTAAAATTAAACATCGAAGTCAATCATCAGGTGTTTTGCTTTGCAAACCTAAGACGTGATAGTGTACTGAACAACTCTTTGTATTAGAATTCAAAAGCATGAACCAGCCCATGATGATTTTGATTTTCAATTTCTTGATCAAACTAATACAGATAAGGCATTTAACTGATATGCAGTCTCTTTCAGACCTTTAAAATCCCATAATTAAACAAATTGGCTTTCCTAGAAAAATGAAAATGGTTCTTTTTCCAACCAGTAAGTTACCAAAAGAAGAATTACATGAAAATCACCTGATCATCTGAAGGATTCTGGTTTTTGAAATATATCATCAAGAAAAATAAATGTAAGGGAGAAAGAAGTCTGATGCCTTTCCTGACAATTTTATTAATATTATATCCCACTTGTGGGCTTTTCTAAGATTCCTATAAGCTTTTATTAAGGAAAAAAATCTATCATGATACTTACAAAACTGTGTGAAAGGGAAAAGACAGAGTGTATTTTGTAGCTCAGAGGTGCCAGAAATAGTCTTCAAACACAGATACCGCTTGGTATGCCACCTCATGGAAGGGTAAAAAAAAAAAAATGAAACCACATTGTTGTATTATTGCTTTTTAATAAACATTCTATACACCCCAGCAAACGTTTTTATGTTTTAATTAGAAAGTCCATACAGTTCAAAATATTTATTGTCAGAAGACGTGCACACATTTGTCAGAGCATTTTACATACTACAGAGACAACATAAAGAAGGAAAGTGTGAAAGTACATAAAAGGTCACTGTACTGAGTGTAGGTGTCAAGGTTTTGCCAGTGGGGGGCTTCAGGGGTGGAGTCTGTAAGGAAAGAAAATGGGCTGTCCTATGCTGGACACAGACATTCCAGCTGGTTCCAACAGACACATCATAGGACAGAACCGAGCCCCTTAGCCAAGATAGTGGTACCTCTGGGAAAATGTATTCAAAAAAAGGCAAAATGCTGCCCACAAGGGAGGAGTGATGGAAAAATTTAAAACCAAACAAAAACCTAAAACAAACCAAAGAAAAAAACCTGTAAGAAATAGTTCCGCAGACATGAAAGTGAGAGATGAAGTGCGGAAGGAGGTGCTACTCTAGACTGTGGAGAGGATGTATCTGCATGGATGTCCACACTGCACCGTGGAGGTTCCCACACCAGAGCAGATGGGTACTTCCTAAAGGAACTGTGGATCAAAGAGAGGATACATGCTGGGGCAGGAGAAAAGTGTTAGGAGGAAGGAGCGGTAGAGCTGAAATATTGTGAACTGACCACAACACTGTATCAGTCATCACTACTGTGATGCTCAGGTAGAGAAGTCAGCAGTGAAGGAGTGCAGTTGAGCTGAAGGAAAAGAGGATGGGTCAGGGGAAAGCATCTAAATTTTTGCCTTTGTTTCTCAACATCTAACTTTATTTTATTTGGAAATAAATTTATTTTTCCCAAGTCAACTGTTTTGCCTGTTACAGTAATTAGTAAGTGATCTCACTGCCTGTATCTTGACCCCTGGGATTTTCCATTTATTTTCTCTCTTTGTCCTGTTGTGGAGAGAGTGAGAAAGCAGCTGGGTGGGGGTAGGGCAGCAAGCCAAGGTCAACCTGCCACAATTATTCAAAGAATTTGGTGATTTTAACTTTTTATTAGAGAAGTTCTAAATATTTTTATCCTACAGAGAGCTGGTTTTAGATAAAATTTTTACATTTTATTTAAAGAATAATAAATTAAAGTCTCTTAAATACTTTTGGTTGAAGAACTGACAACACGATAAACCAATTTTCTCCTCATTTACATTTTCTATTGATAATCTCATTTATCAGTTTTATCTAGTCTTTATTTAATTTGTATATACCATTACTGATTACAGGATTTCTGGAGGAGAGGGGTGGGTTTCTTTTGTTGTTTATTTTGTTTGGGTCATGGTGTGTTCTGTTGGTTATTTTTTTTTCCTTCAAATGGAGACTTATACAACCATATATGCAAAGTTATCTTCCTGAAAGTTTTATTAATTCCTCATCAAACCAATTTTCTGCAATACCTACATGCTAGAGAAGTTTAGTTTAGTTTTGTGCTTTTACCATATGTATTGGTTTGGCTGGGTTAATGTCTTAATATTTGGCTGAGATAATATTTTTCACAGAGGCTGTGTTACAGATCTGTGCTGAAAACGGATTTAATAATGCAACAGTTTTTTGGTTTTGTTTTCGAGCATTGCTTACACAGAACCAAGGCCTTTCTGTTTCTTGTACTTGGAAACATTTGGGGTTTTTTGACCATGGGATGATCTACTCAACACCTAATCTACTGACACCTGATGGGATGCACCTCTCTCAGGGGGGAAAAAGAGTTCTAGCCCAGGAGCTAGCGAGGCTTGTTGATAGAACTTTGAGGTAGCTTCAAAGGTGAAAAGGGACAAAACCAGGCTCACCAGTGATGAGCGATGGGATGGTCCTGTGCAGAGCTAAGAGTTGGACTTGATGATCTTTGTGGGTACTTTCTAAGTCAGCATTTTCTGTGATTCTGTAGTGCCTCACCACTGAGAAGTCTGGGGTATACAAGAAATTGAGAGGGGACAAAGCCAGGACAGCTGACCCCAACTGGCCAAAGGGATATTCCATACCATCTGGCACAATGCTCAGCATACAAGACTGGGGGAAGAAGAAGAAAGGAGGAGACCTTTGGAGTGATGGTATTTGTCTTCCCAGAAAACAATTACACAGGTTGGAGCCTTGCTTTCCTGAGGATGTTTGAACACCTGCCTTGCTTTGCTTACGTGCGCATCTTTTGCTTTGCCTATTAAAATTTTTTTATCTCAGCCAAGAATTTTCTTGCTTTTACCCATCTGATTCTTCTTTCCCCATTCCACTGGGGGGAAATGAGTGACTGGTTGTGTGCTGCTTGGTTAAACCACAACATGTGGCACTGTCAATCTGTTCTGTTGAAAATAACTTTCACTTTCTGACTTCAAAAGCACAACACTGATAATAATAGCTAATATAGTTTTTAAAATAAACTTAGAATCAGACAGGTTGGAAAGGACCTTGGAGATCATCAAGTCCAACCCTTGATCCACTACCACTACCACTGCAGTTACTAGACTATGGTACTAAGTGCCATATCCAGTCTCTTCTTGAATACCTCCAGGGACAGAGAATCCATCACCTCTCTGGGCATGCCATTCCAGAGAGATCTTGTCAAGCCTGTATCAAGGGAACAATAAGGTAAATATTTAGTGAAACTGGTAAGAAATTCAATGGTCTCTTGTGAGCATTAAATGAAAGACTGAGAATAGTCTAATAAACAGATTAAATTAAGAGTTGGAGGTACCTGTGTCTCTTCTGTAGGTTCCCTAGTAGTACGGAATTGCCTTTACGCATTAAAAGTCACAACTTTAAGGAAATCATGTTTCTGAAGAAAGAATTTTATGTAGAATTCCAAAGTACATCTACAAGAGTAGGTGACTGACACACACAAGACTCACCTTCTTCAGTATTACTAAGTTGACCTAAGCTATCTGAAACATCCACAAGCGGTTGATGCAAAAAAGAGGGACTAAAGAAAACAGGGCATGAGACAAAATGTGTGGCAGAACCTAAAGGAGACCCAAACCATGCAGAGTAGCAGCTGAGGGACTCACAGTATATATTGACTTTTAAAATTAATTATTTTAGGTCCAATTTTCGGTGATGAGACAATGAGCTGAAAATTGTAGATGATTTACACTGTGGGAGAAGAATGGTCTGTCTCAAGTGGATATCAGCTTTGGGCTTTGAAGTGCTAGGCAGAGCAAGGCCATGGGCAGAGGTGAAGTAAATTTTATCTCTAAAACAAAGTTGTTACAATCTTGATAAAACTGCCAAGGAAATAGGCCTGGAGGTACAAATTGTGAACTTAAATCCATCCATCCAGGAAGTTAACACCTGGAAAGTCAGTTGTATACAGTAGTGACCTTACTGTTCTGCAGAAAAATTGCAAATTTGGTCACAATTTTCACATTTCCAATACCATCTATGTATCATTTATCAATGAATAACTAAACAAAATTTACTGATGCTGAATATTTTCTAATTTATGTTTGATTACTATTTTGTCTTATTTTATCTTTTGACCGCAATCATCTACCTCCTACTTAATGCTCTTAAAAAGAATAAGCACTTTAAAAAACCCCAGTCTTTGATCAATATATGGATCCCTGGTGGTAGAAAGCATATTATTAAAGGTGTGAGCAGATGTCAAACTAAAGTGGAACAGTTAATCATGCTAATTGCTCATTTATCTCATTTCTACAAAAGTATTTCTAACATGAATATCACTCATGACTCTGTGCGCCTTTATGGCAGAAGTGCGTGTGGTCCTGAATTTCCATTTGAAATCTATGAATCTATGTTAGACTCCCCTCCACATATTTTTTTCCTAATACTTAAAGAACAAGAGTATGATAAATTGATAATGGTATTATTTGCCTTCCTACCATCCTACTTGATGATCTGGGAGGTCTTTTCCAACCCGGCTGATTCTGTACTTCCCCCCACAGTTGTTTCCAGCAACCCTGCAATTCTCTAAACATGTAGTCTTGCAAGTGTCAGCTGTTGCTGAATAAATATGCATTTACTCAAATAAAACTATGCCATTTTTATATAAGGTTCTGCCAGAGAAATTTGCAGTCTTGAAATGCTAGGAATAACTAACATTAATAAACAAGAACAGAAGGACAACTTACATATTTCTGTGTTTCTTCCACCATTTCAGTATGTCCAACTTTAGCTACCCATGTGTTCCCTTAAATACTGATAATAATTTTACAAAGATAGCTGTTATAAATGGCTTGTTATTTTATAATGAAGATTGATTTCTTAAACGAAATTTACTGTGGGATTTCTGTTGGACTTTGTTGTTACTGTCTCTAGTACAGAATGTTGACCTTGGTAGAAATGAAGGAACCGGGATATGAACAAAAGAATCATAAATGAATCCTGGCATTGTGCAGCACTGATATGGAAAGTGGAAAAAAAGTCTTAGCTCTCACCTCTTATTTCTGCTAGAGCTGCCTGATATGATATAAAGTTTTGTGACTTACATGAAATCTCATTTTGATCAATGTCATTAAGCTTATGTTTAGTATTCCATGGCTGAAGGCCCGGAGGAAGGAATTACCAGTTTTAGTTTGGTTGAATAAAGGTGCATAGTTTATCAGAACTTATTTTTCTCCCCATTAGAAAAACTCTCAGAATAAAGTGTTGTTATTCATTTCATTTTATTAAAATAATAATAATAATAAAAGACTAGCATTTCTAGTCTGGTCCCATTCCTGGCTAGAAATTCTGCAATAATAACCTTTCTATCAGTATTTTATAATTTCTGGATCTTGGTTGCAAATACAGTCCTTAACAGGAAATTAAAAACAAAGACAAAGAGTTAAAAATCTCCAGACTGTCCACTGATTCAGAATTAACTTAAACCTTGGTTCAATCTTAATTTACTCTGTGTCCTTCTATTATATCCAGTATTTAAAAGAAAATTCCATGCATACTTTCAATTTTTAAACATACTTATAATACAGTGACTTATGAAAGAATTACCTTCTTTTATCTTGAGTTGCCTCAGAGACAATCATTTAGATTCTGTCTTCAGTCAATGGAAAAAGCTAGAAACCACAAAGATACTGATCTTATTCTGTGCTCTGAGTTGCTCTCCAACCTAATTTATAATTGATCTAAATTAGATGAGCTGAATCTTGGATCAGTGGTTGCTGTGTTATACAGTTAACATATTTAGCTATATGTATGTCTAAAATCTCAGACTTTGAAAACTATTGGCTCAAATCCCTTCTCAGGTATCTGAATAGAAAAGTGCTGTGTAGATATTCATGATTCTGGAATCTATCCTAAGATTTTCTAGGGATCTGAATAAAATTGTAAACTAGAAGATGAACAAGTAACCAGATCTGAAAATCTCTGCTCTAAAGTTCTGACTTGGAAGCTCTTTCTATGATGTTGGAATAAACACTACAACTAAAAGTTGTTGCGTGCTCATGGAGATTTACATATCCCATAAAAAGACAAGAAATAACTTTTAAAATAAATAATAAAAAGAAAGCTTAAGAAAGACAGTCATTAAGAACACTGAATGTTTGCATCACTACCAAACTCCGGGGAAATAATTTTCTGAAGTAACAACATGAGAGTAACAGATGGAACAAGCTGGCCTTCAATAAGAACCCTACTTATATCACAGCAACTCTTATAATGACACCAGTCCTGAAAAGGAATTTATGCCAGTCTTAGCTTCTGCCGAGCAATGTACCTGTTCTGAATTGAGTTAGGTACTCTTGGGACATTATCATCTTGTTTACTCTGTCTCTTTTACCTCACATGAGTGTTTACAGTAGCATCACATTAATGTTTCTAAAGATGACAAGGATTTGGTACTAAAGGTTATACATAGTTGCTGGACATAAAATGGGTAATTTCTGAAGGAAGAGAAAGATAAATGAGTCTCACATAATTTTTGCTGTGTAAACAGGTCATTAGTCTAAGCCAGGTATAGCTGCATCTGATGAGGAGAGATAGACACTTTTAAAAGCCTTGAATAGGCATTTGAGACAATTGGGGTAAATATCTTCCTATAGACCACTAAGTCACTGGGTGTTCTTGTTCACATTGGAACTTATTCTTTGTGTGTATTTTAAAAGAAGACAAAATTTATTAAGATACTTATTTCCAAATATCATTACAAAATTCTACACAGAAATAGATGTGAATATCTTTGGCATGGAGGGGAGGAGGGGTGGGGTGGCGTGTACTAGCTGTTTAAAAAACAAAAACTACATTAAAATCTTATTCACTAAGAAAGCATAAGTACAGCATATGTGTTCTGTCGGAGTCCTGGCTCCTATGAAAGGAACGCTCTTGATCCTATAAGGGTCTAGTTGGCTTAGTATAAACTGAAAGTAAGTCTTATTTATTTTTAATGGGTATAATCCTGATCCCTGATTGTTCAGAATGGGCAATCTCTGTACTGGTTTAGTTTTCTGTCTTTTAGGAACCATAAGATGTGGAGCAACATCCTCTACCTGAGTCTTGTCCCAACACAATTCAAGATAGAGACATAATATCTGTCTATCTAGATGTGGGGTGTGGACTACCATAAGGATTCCCCCAGCTCTTGAAAGTATACATTAAGATTTTGAGGTTTCAGTGGCAAATACTTGAATTTTACAACTTTGTCTACCTAAATTTCCTAAGAGACATTGCAGTTAAAAGTGTAGAACAATAACTGCATATGCACATCATCACTAAACAAGAATCAAATTACTTAAAAAGGAAATATCTTAGAAATATCTTCCTATCATAACTCACAATACAAAGGTGCTCTAATTCCTTGGTTAATAGGTTCCGTATATAGGACTAGTGCTTTATCATTTCAGGGATAAAATTGCCTAGAAAAGGACACTATGCACACAAAATAAAAATAGCCTGATTGAATTCAAATATAATACAAGAGAGAGCCCTGCTGGCAGAGTTTAACAAACACATTCACTATTTCAGTAGCCTAAGTAAATAACTTACTTTATAATAAATAAGTGAAACACACATCCTGGAAAATTTGCCTCTTCATATCCACCTTTAATTTAAATGGTTCATTTAGAAATCCAGAAACATATTCATACAGTAGATGCTTTACTATCCCATTGCCCATGGTATCAGTGCTGTGAGGTAACACCCTTCTCAATGGAATAAATGGACTATGAGACATTTCACCACAAGAACACAGGGAAGCTCCCTCACTCCCTGCTCCTGGGTGCTCTAAAAATATGAGAATAAATGTGAACTTTTAGGTTTTTAATCACTCTGTATTAAATCTCCAGAAAGTTTTAGAAAAGAGAAGCAGAAATTATGTCCTCAGATAAAAAGATAGAAGATTGAAAAGAAAATCCTTTGCTACTTAATATGGGCAGCCAGGAATATCAGTATTTATTCAGCTTGGCTAAAGCATCTAAACTATAGGTTTCTGAAATACCTTTCTGTCATATGTGGGTGATGCTGGGGATTGCGGGTGTTCCAGCAAATTTTATATAGGCTTAAATTTGTTTTCTGTATAATAGAAAGAAAAATTCCAAGAAGAGTTGGATTTGAATAAAAATGAATGTTACAGGCCAGCATAAAATCTAAATGAAGCAGGGTACAATGCATTCATGAAAGACTCAGTTACTGGAAGAAAAGAAAGGAAAAAAAAATTCTTGTCTCAATTTACATTATGTTTCAGAAGATATATTAATCTCACTCATCAACTTATGAAATGATCACTACAAGTAAAAAATTTGAGACTGGAGTAAAACCAAAGGGATTTCTTTATACCTAGGTATTGCTTATTTTTTCTTAATCTTTCATTCAAAGCATGACAGTCCAGTACATAACAGGTGCAGCACCAAATACTTTCTTATATGAAACAGTAATTTCCTAAAATAAGTCATTCAGTAGTTCAAACTAGGCATCTAATGCAATATGAGATATGTAAGAAATCCATAGTACCTGCATGAGATTGGCAGGCTTGACGTTGACCTACAGTACAGCCATCTGGAGAACTAGGTGATCATCTAAAATAACTTATAGCCTGCCAAGTGGCCCTAAAAATCTTTGACTAAGGTCTAAGATACTTTGTGCAAAGATGTCTAATCTCTTGTTACAATTTGGTGGAGAGCTAAGGGAAAAATCAATTTCCTAAATGTAAGCATCCCCATGAAAAGTTGCCTCAAGGCAACCTGTTTGGCCTCTGGCTGCTAGTTCTTAGGATGGAGATCTCACCGGATGATGCCTTCTTGCCCTCCATAAATATCCCAGACACCCTGAGATAGCTCAAGTAACACTAGAAGTCTACATTTAGGGAAGTGGAACAAGCTCCCTCTCAGTACTTAGAGTAAAGACTAGAGAACAATTCAGCTCTTCCAACAAGACATATTTACATTTGGATTGGAGAACAGCCCTCAGAATCAACAACTGTATTGACTGGATTGTCCCTGATTATAATAGCAGTTAGGTAAACTCATGACTGGTTTAGTAACCTTTTGCTATTTGTTCATTAGGAAAGGAAAACATTAAAAGTTTCTACTGATTGGAGTTTTATTTTGGGAAAATATAAGGCAAGACAGGAACAAAGTCATTCTTGGAAATGATAAAGATGAAATAAAAAAGACAAAACTAAAATATATATTATATTATATTATATTCACTTACAGTTTACAGATGCAGAGCTCAGATTATTTTTAATGTAATGAGCTGGTTCGTGACAAGATTATACATACACATTTTTGACATTTATAATGTTGTAATGGAGAGTAGATAAAACAAGGAATCTAGAGTGAGAAGAAAGATGAATACATAGTTGAGGGCAAAACAAGAAAGGTAGTCTGTACAACCAGTCTGTACAGCTTGTACTACAAACCCAGGTAACAGGTTTTGTGATGGTATTCCAAGAATTTGAAAAGGAGATTAGCTGTGGTCCTAAGCAATACAGGAACTAAAAAAATCATTAGCATTTACAAACACACCAGAGGTGCATGTTGTCATCTTCTGTCTTTTAGCAAGCTATCAGTGGATGTAATCCAATTACTTACTGCACAGATCTGTACAGATATGAAGTGTGCCCATGATAACTGCTTTCCCACTGTTGTCACTGACAGGTTGAGTATCTGTACATTTAACTGGAGAAATGATGGCATTTTCACCTTTTTTTTCATCTTTTCTCATTTCTATATCTTTTGAAATAATGGGACCCCCAAAAAAAGAGAAGAGCAATTGAATTATGTATTTTTTATGTATAAAATGGCATAATGATGTGAGCTAATATTTTCACAAAATTATTCACTATAAATTTAAAGTCATTCTCTTCAGATACAGTGGTCAGCTCAGAGCCCATTAAGTAGTTTATAAGAGATATAGATTAAGTAGCAGGAAGTTTAAGAGATAGGCAAAATCATGTCACTCATACAAAGTAAAATTTCTTCCTTCTAAGGAAGACCTGACTCAGGTTCTCAGCTGTGTAAGCAAAAGTGAATTTTACTGCACCAAAAGGAGCAGATATCAGGTTGGTTCTGAAGAGCATTGAGATAAAAAAAAAAGAAAAAAACAAAAGAAAAATATGATGAAGTGTTGAGACAGATCACTGGAACCCCAAACAGCAGGATGGTGTGAAGGTTATCAGCAGAGAAAATATCATAAGGTCCTTTACTTTCTTGTTTCTTTCCTCCAGCTTTGTTTTGTGGTTTTGGTTGGGGTCTTGTTTGTTTGGGTTTTTTAATTTTTTCTTTTTGTTCTGTTTTCTTTTTTTTTTCCCCCATCCAGCAGTAACAATGTTTGTTCAATCACAGACTTTCAAGAGCAGCAACTGCAACTTCCTTAACTTTCACACAAGTGAAGTACCCAACTGACCTGTGATCACTTTGTTACCCTGGCAGTATTCTGCCCTAAACAACTGCCTAACGTTTCTCATGCCTGAAGCCGACACTGGATGAATACAGCACTGCATAAGGTGTATTAATAACAGAAACAAGGCCAACTAAGGTTATCTGATATCATGACTACCAAATCAAGAAAGATCTTGGAAGGTGACTAATTAAAAATTTTGGTGAGAAATCCATCCTTTCCAGGCTAACTAAAGGATAATAAGCAGGTTAATATATCATGCTACACAACCAGTGAGGTATGAAAAGAAACTACAGACTTTAAAAGAGGATGGGGAGGCATATTTTTTCTTAAATTTGTTTTTTAAAATCTTACCTTAAATCTGTTTCATATTCTTTTAAAATGTCATATCTAGATGATATCACTCTTGTCCCTTAATTTATGAATTATGTAACTAATTTTTTTAATGTTAAAAATTCACTTTAATTTAGAAAACCTTGTGTTTCTCTGTTAAAATATTATCAATTATAAATCAATAGGGAGGAGCAAACTTTTTAAATTAACTTTGTTTTAAATTAACTTTTAGCTTTATCTGGATTTTCTTTTGTGTATTTCTGATGCACTGATTTTCCAGTACTTTATCATAGGCTTGATGGATGAGAAATATTACATGAAATTAATGTTATGGTAAGGTATACATGGGAAGTATCCATCCCTGCAGTCTCTTCAAGATGGAGAATTTAATTCTCACTTGAGCTGTACATGCTGCCACTGTGCAGGCAGAAGAACACTGAAAGCCATCAAAGCCCAATGTATTGATTTTCCTTAACCTGATATATTACTAAGGCTTACAAGCAGAAACTTCCATTTGCTTTTGTCTTTTTGCCGGCTTCTCAGAGTCTCTTCCAACTGCTTAAAGCATTTCCAGCCATCACCAGCTGAGCATACCTTCTGTGAAGGAACAGCATGACTGCACACAAAATGAGGAACATGGCCAGTGACAAACAAGGCTGGCTGACTGAGGGAGTACTTTCCAGTTGATCTGTAAAGGAATTTGTGTAGGTAGGACAAGAAACTATTGTAGTTTGCCATATAACTTCAAAGTACAAATAAGTTGCACCATATGCAAAAGATGGGACTTAAAAACTATATGGGATACAGCAGACCAGCCCCATGAATATCACAAATAAAGAAATATATGGTTAAATGAGGTTTAATCAGTAGTCATGCAAATGCTCTGGGAATTCCAGGTTTTAGTGCTAGTTGGTAAGCCCTGGAGCTATTCTTTGGTGATGTCATACCAAGAAATTATTTTCTGTTTGTTCATTTTGTTGTTTCTTTTTCTCCCTATTCATAAATCATCAGTCACTACTTATAAGCTCCTTGATGCTAATCAACACTGATTTCTTCCACGCATCTTGAGCATATCCAGCACAGTTGACCATCACATCACACTTCCCCTCAGCGTGTTGAGGCTTACAAAAGTCTAGTTAAAATTCTTGAAATAGATTTGGTGCAAGTAAAAGCACTCTGTGTGCTGCATTCTCAGCTTTTCCAGCGTTCCTTGTTTGTCGTGTTTTTTGACCAGGTCATTTCTGATGCCACTTTTCTCATTTGAATGATAACATTTCCCACTTACTGCTGTACACCTGTTATTTATCATGTGCTCTTAAAATTTCTTGGAATCTCCACCTGCAGCAGCACTACCTTCAGACTAGATATATGGAAGAATTTTTTTATGATGAGGGTAGGGAAACATTGGATCAGGTTTCCCAGAGAGGTGGTAGGTGCCCCATCCCTGGAAACATTCAAGGTCAGGTTGGATGGGGCTCTGAGCAACCTGTTCTATCCAAAGAGGCTCGATAGTGTGACGAGTTGTTCCTAGTTCATTAATAATTGTGATAAGAGTTTCTCATTATTTTTCAGTCCACATCAACTCACTACTATAAGGGCATGATTTTTTTAGAAAATAAAAGAATTCACTGAAAAAACATAGAGCTGAGTAAAAGACAGGGAAATGCATATCTACTGTGAATGACTCCATCTCACAGTCAGTCAGGTATCTAGTGAACACTTCTGAGATGGCATCCAATATAATTTCACCCTTACTGCACATGGCGTTGTTTCTTAACAATAGCATGTCCCTTACTCCTGTTTTGTTTCATTCAGCAGTAATTTTTCTGTTTCACAATTTCATGTCTGAATTATCTGCAAAATTGTATGAAAACTTGCTTCTTAAATTTGTCATTTGGTTGTCCCTGTTCAGGTTCAATGTTTCTTTTCATCATACGTGCCTATGCCTTTTAGCGGGGCAGTCGAGTGTGATGAAAATGATGAATAATTTATAATGCTCAATACATCTCTCCTGCATATTTCTGAAACCTCCTTTTTGCATAATTGTACAGTCCTTTCCTCTCTATTTGTAGTACCTGTTTGCTTCACAAAATACAAAGTGTGTAGAAGAAATTTCTGCCTCTTAAGTCTGTCTTTTTGCAACAACTAGTAGAGCCCCAGACATTGTGGGGACTCTGCCCTCTGCACCTTTTGACCTCCCCCATGACACCCCCAGAAGGAGACAGGGGAGTGTGGAGGGAGAGATGCAGCCCCAGAACCCTCTGAAAGGCCCTATCTGATGAGTCCATGCTCACTATGGATGTGCTGCTCCTCAAGGATTGGCAAGGACCACAGGTCAGCCTTGACTCAGATCCCTGCATATGTAATGCTCTGAAGTGACCAGATGGTTATTGAAGATAAACAGACTTCATGAAAACTTGCTGAAAAGGCTAATCTTCCCTTTATCTAAGTATAGTTTTCTGTCTATAGTGAAAAATCAGACTATTTTAGCCTTAGAAGGGAGATAGAGGCAGTAGAGCGGAAGAAGGCTTACTTTAAAAAAGAAAAAAACCAAGCCAAAACCAAACCAAACCAAACCAAACCAAAAAAAAACCAAAAAAAAACCCAAAAAACACACCAAACCGAAACAAAAAAAAACTCACCAAAAAAGCCCCCAAACAACTAAACTGATACATTTAGATTATAGCTATAAATTCAATTTTTATAAGGGAAAAAAAAGATAAAAAGGAAGCCACAAACTGTGATTCAGATCCTTGCAAGAAATCTCTGTGAAGTCAGGGAAAATTACAAAAACATATCGACACAGAACTTGGGCCCTTGATGTTAAGTTGCATAGCAGTGAAACTGGGATTTAAATATTTGAAATCACAGAATGTGAAACAGTTGGAATTTTACTTTGAGAGTCTTTACTCTTTGTCTATCATATTTTCCTCAGGACTGAACACTCCACCAGTGCATGATCCCTGCAGACCAGTGTGCCTCCAATCTTGATGTTTCTGTGTAGCTTGTGTTGATGGCCAACAGAGCCAGTAACACATCCCTTCTGGTAGGGCTGTCTATCACTTGGCAACTCTGTACCATATGGAGTATCTTTAGAGCTAAGTAAGGGCTTTGAGATGGGTATGAGGAAGAGAAAGAGGAGAGAGGTAAGATCAGATATTTAGATCTATAATCTCTGAAACCATTCAAAGTTACACAGACATAAAAAGACTTCATTCTTGAAGAAGAAAAAAAAGTGAGGCTGCTGTTAAATTATCATTGACTTTAAAGAAGAGACAGAAATCTTTAACCCATATTTTAATAGGAGGGAAGATTCCACTAGGAATCATGCTAAGCTGAATTTTACTACAAATACAAATGTCAGAGTTAGTGTTTTCCTGGGTACAGAGAAATCATCATGAAAAGCTGGAAGTGTGTCTTAAAACTGCTTTACTTTTATTCTTATTCTTGAAATATTCATTTTTTCTCTGTAGACTGAAATGAAAAAGCACAAATTTGTTACCACTATGTCAAATAAAAAATGTTTACTTTGGTACAATGGCTTTCTTCAGCCTCAAGGTTTTCTTGGTATTACACATTCACTGACAGTCTTACAAAACATTGCTATTTGCAACCCATAACTAGAAAGAAATAATAATGGGGTAACTAAGACTTTATGAATAAGGAATGAGAAACTCTTAATATTCCACAGATATATAAAATACAGAATTTCAGCAAACACCATGAAGTTTCCCTTCTGCTCTACTGATTATCAGTAGAAAGTGCCAATTCTTACTTTTTCTGCATGAGTGCATTTTAAGGTTACATGCAAAAATCCCAGACAACTGTGACTAAAAATCACAGTTTATTGATTACTGAGAGCAGTTAATGTCTCTGTTTTTCAGACAAATTCTTTTTTTTATCATTTTACAAATGATAACAAAGAAAATCATCTTCAGGTCTAAAACCATCTGTTAATCAAGAAATGTATTAGAGTGACAACAGATCTGAGACTTTATCACCATACATATTTTCTTAGTTATCACACATTTAAAAGTATTCTTTTTGTGAGCTGTACAGTGGGGAAACACTACAATTTACATATTTACACTATCATGCAATAGGTAGCTCACAGTTTTAAAAACATTGTTTTCTGTACTAACTTCTGGTTGTGAATTTTCCCGTAACAGAATATGGTAGAGGAGTGTGTAAAATGACATGCAGGTTCAGTGCTGCTTTCACTGGTAATGCATATGTGTCAGTGTTAAAAATTGTTAAATGTTGTCAGAGGAGAAGGGTTGGATCTGTAGCTGTGTTCTGGTTCAAGAAATAAATTAAGGGTTTAGGGTTTTTTGATATAATTTAGTTTCGGGTAAGATGAAGAAATCCACTGGGCAAGGTCTGAGAAGATATATGGATCTGTTCTTATTAATATTGATTTCAGATCAGTTAAAATCAGTTTTTCTTCTTAGAAATGTACGTGTGTACATACAAAAACAAAACAAAAGAAAAATCTGAACACTCATCTGAATAAAATTCTTAGGAAAATACTTTTTCTTTTGTTACAGCAGAAGATGTCACAATATAAATCAGCCTTTCCAGTATCTTTCTGCAGTGTTTCTTGAAATGGACTCAAAAGTCACCCAGAATTAGACCTCGTTATTCTCAAAGCAGATAGTTTGCTAAATTCCAGAAGTTAGAGCCATCACTTATTAAGGCGAAGCAGTTATAACTGGAGATGTCTGAACATATGAATGGAAAGCAGTTTGGCAAAAGAGGACCTGGGGGCCCAGGTGAACACCAGTTTTAACATGAACCAGCAATGTGCCCTTGCTGCAAAGAAGGGAAATGGTATTTTAAACTGCATCAGACGAAGTATTTCCAGCAGGTTGAGGGAGGGGATGCTGCCTTTTTATTCAGAATTGGTGAGGGTAAGGCCACACCTGGAATATGGTGACCACTTCTGGGCTCCCCAGAAGAGAGACATGGATATACTGAACATAGTCCAATCCAGGACCACTAAGGTGATGAAGGAACCAGACCATGTCTCTTATGAGAAAAGAGTAAGACAGCTGGGACTATTCAACCTGGAGAAGAAAAAGCTCGGGGGGAATCTCATGAATGTCTATAAACACTGAAAGGGAGCGTGCAAAGAAGACAGTGTCAGTCTCTTTTCGGTGGTGTCCAGTAACAGGACCAGAGGCACAAATGGGCACAATGGGCACCAACTGAAACACAAGAGCATCAGGAAACACTTCTGTACTGGGAAGGTGACTGAGCACTGGCACAGATTGCTTAGCGAGGTTTTGGAGTCTCACTTCTTAGAAATATTGAAAACCCATCTAGACCCTGGGAAACTTGATGTAAGTGGACCTGCTTGAGCAGGAAGGTTTGACAAAGTGGCCTCCAGAGGCTCCTTCTAACCATTCCATTCCTCTGTGATCTCAAGTAATGACAAACTTTAAGCCAAGTCTAATACATAAGGGCTATCATTCCTACTCTGCCTCTCAGGATGCTCCTTCTATCCTGCTCCTAATTGTGTAATTCACACAAAACCTTGTTCTTATATAAGACTGTGATTCCACAGGGGCAATAATACTGGAGCTAAGTTCAGGACTGTGCACACAACCCTTAAGATGACAGGGTTTTCACATACCATAGATTTACTATCTGATATCTGATAACTCTACATTGGCCAGCATAGCTGTTGTCACCCTAGTCACATTGCAAGCACACGTATGGGAATTTTCTGCAACAAGAGTAGAACCTTTGGTTTTCATTTAAACAAATACATTCAGAAACTGCCCTATGAGAAGTACCTTAATATGACCAAACGGATACCACATCTCACTGAAGGTCATATTACTTTTGCCTCTTGCTTGATTGCGCCTAACAGTGATGGTGAATCATGGTAGTAGTGAGGCTATAACATGGTTACATCATATTTTATGACTGTAGTGAATGTGTTTAATTGATTAATAAATTGTTCATAAATTTACAGTTTTACTGTACCTAATACCAACACCATTAAATTGTGTACACAATCCAAATTCCCTCAGCTGCTTATCTTTCATTTCCTTCAGGATCTTGAGCATCCATATCTCAGCTATACTCAGCAAATTTTTCTTTATTGTCAGTGTGTTTAAATCAGCACAGTCCAATAAATGTTCACAACCATTAAAATTTCCTTCCATCCAAATGAGCACAGATAGTAATCAAGCTGTTACCATCTCTTGTTTAATGAAACCTTGTTTGGAATATTGCCCCTTTAAATAGTAGTACTTCAGTTTTGGAAGTCAGTGTACTGCTTTTCCTTTGGAACATTCTTTTTGATTCCTTAAGAACCAATATATCTAGCAGTTTCCATCCAGTTGTCTTTCAGAGAAGTGTTCTGTTTTTCTGGTCTTAAACTCAATGAGCCAGATTTTTCACGCTGTAAGATAATAACTCCAGAAACATTTGCTACAGACTGATTTTTGCTGAGCACACAGTGATGTAAAAGACGCTTAATGTCATGTTTTATAGCTGGTGCCTTTATGGCTTATGCTTTTTTATAATATGCATCATTTACTGTTGAACTTTTCTACTTCAGTATCCAGTAAAGAAATTAACTGAAAATATTACAGATATGCTGTAGTTGATGAGAATTATAAAATAGTGAACTGATGTCTGAGCTGTGAGGAGGTAGGTTTAGCTGTAACTTTTGAAGGTTTTGTTTGTTCATTTGCTTGTTTTAAATTGAAGAACCATTAGTATATTCAGACAGAATGAGTCTGTGTCAATCATTAAATAGTACATCAAAAATTATAAAAGCACATGTATGCATTAATGTAGTCCATGCAAAGCTTCATCTGCATAGGATTATATATACCATGCAATCAGGCTTTTGTATCTTCCATTCTGCCTTGTTCACAGAAGGGAAAAAGCAGTTTACAGCACATATCAAGTCAGAGCTGCTTAAAGGAAATTTTCTTTCTAATATTGGATATAAGACTGAAGTACTTGAATATTATAAGACAGGGAACTGCTATGGTTCACCTATATTTTTCATTTAATGAAAATTCATAAAATGCTCCTTTGCTTCTCAGTTCTGGGGCAACTCTCCAGAAATGATCTGTAAGTACATCCTTACATGTATATTTCCTTTAAGAGTCCTCTAACAAAAACCTTTGCATCATCACATAAATGCCCACAGGTGATTGCATGACTATAATCCACTGTCTCCTTTCACATTAATACTGGCTCAATTATATTCCTGTCTTACATTAACAGAGTATGTGTGCAAGCAAATGATCTGCTTGCATAGAAGTGATTGTAAATTTTTGTTTAGTGTGATGAGTACTATTTTACTTTCTTTAAACATTGTTATTGTGTCTCCCTAATCAGACTCAGTTGTGTCTTCTCTGATTATTGAAATTTTAAACACACACACACAAAAGTTATTTTATTTAGTTGATTTTATGTATGACATTTGTATTGAAGCATATGAACAAGTAGTGAGTTATTGAACAAACACAGGTACTCCGGAATTGTTATTACTAATAGACTAGTAATCTTCATAGGAATATGTAACTGATCCTCTCTACAACTACCTTAAAGTCTTGCACTTTTAATCCAAGAATTTTCTTTGCTGTTTTAGCTATAATATTATATTATGGTCTATTAACTGGCCTAATCCAATAACTCTATTTGGATGAACTACTTTTCTTTTATGGCACAGTGCAAGCGAAGTCACAGTGATGTTTCTAGATAATTACCACATATGAATAAATGAGTATATAAATACAGTGAAATTATTTATTCTGAAACCCATTTTACCACTTTGTGTAAATTATGTACAACTAATGCATTCTGATCATTATTTAATAACTGCTACTTTCTCTTGGTATTTTGAGATACTAGTATTTTTGACATTATGGCTCTCAGGTGCTATCTGATTCACTAATTACTAAGAATTCAAAGGAATTTAAACAGACTCATACGACTGTCTAAAATGGCAGCAGTGATGGATGTAGTGTTCTCTTCCATTAGTGGATAGAGATAAAAACATTCAGAATACACTTAATCTTACCACAAGGAATCCAAGGCCATAGGAAAAATTGGCCCCAGTCTCTCTATGCACCATTGAGATGTGGAGGTCTGACCAAGAGTGTTTTCATAACTAGTGCTTTTTTAGAAGCCGTGGTTAAATTAATTTTTTAGAAGCCATCGTTAAATTATGTTCTGTTTTCTAACCCCTTTATCCAACCTTGTTTTGGAGAGACCAGTCCTTTAAGAACAAACCCCTCACCACAACTAGGTGAAGGAAAGGGGCAGGAGCACTTGCCAGTAGTCCTGGCTGCTGGGGCAGAAGTGGAACTATCTCCATCTTGGACCACGTTTTTGCAGCCAACACGGGGGCCTGGAGGGCACATGGCAGCACAGAAAGCCACGTGGCTGGGATGTCAATCAAAAGACCCACACAGGTAGCCCCCCCACACCACAGCCCCTGAAGCCTCTGACTGGCTATGGCACCCCTCACTTCGGCTAGGAGGGCACTGTGTGGTCAGTGAATGAGATGTGCCATCTGGGAGGGGCAGCCAAGGTACCCAAATCATATAAACAGAGGCACAGGGCCTCCATCTTGTTTAGCTTTCTGTCCCAGGACCTGGCAACATATGACTCTTGGTGGTAACTTTTTCTTTCCTCTCTCCTCCTCTCTTTCTTTCTTCCTTTTTCCTTTATTCTTTTAATCTCTTTTCTTTCTTTACTCTTTTCTTTCTCTTGTGAGTAACTAAAAAACAATGAATGCTATTTAAGTAAGTGTAATGAGGTTGTTGTTTGTCGGTGCTCTAGTGCAATGTTTTTCCTTGGTTTTATGTTATTCCTGTAAACCCTTTTGCCAAAACACCTATTTTCCCACTAAACTGAAAGAAATATCTTGGGGAAAAGTGTGTTGCTTCTTCTCTATGTGTGAATTCAAGGTATCAAAGAACCAAAGGCCTTGCAAGAGGTCGCATGGGCAAAATCTCTTGGAGTCTTAAATAAAACACCTGACAAGTGTGTGGCTTTGAGACCAGGGCTTTACACATGCAAAGACTGTTGGAGACACCCCTGGGAGTCACCGCTACACTGGCACCCTCCCCTGCACCCTCGCAGGGGACTTCCTGACAGGAAGCCACCCACAGCTGCCTATGCAGAAGAAGAAAACAGCCAGAGAGAAAACAAAAGTAAAACTAACTGCGGCTGACACCATTTCACAGGAGCTGAGCAGAGCTAAGTTGGCACGAAGCCAAGACTCTGCAAAAGCCATGCTGAGGGCAGCTCAGCAGAGCTGTGGACAAGCATTTCTTCAGAAACTTGTTTTCCACAGTAGTTTTTCTTTGTTTTCCCAGGGAAGTGAAGGGGAGAACATGTGTCAGTCATCATGTCTTTCTCTGTAAAAAAGGAAGGGAGACCAGATTAGACTTATTTATTCCCCTCATTCTCTTTTTTTTCCAGTGCCCAAAGAACAGATTTCAGAATTATACTTTTCTTAAAATTCTTAATTAGACATTTCCTAGAATCTCCTAACTGTTAATACTTCACATTTAGCTATCACTAATTTTCAGTCTTCATAATTCTGCTGATTTTGGGAACTTCAAAAAAAAAAAAACAAACCAAAAAAACAGAGGCATCCATGTTTAAAACCACTGTATCTTCACACAGTAAGAGAAACCAGAGGATGTATATTCATGCCTAGGCAGTTATGAAGGTTTAGGTGATCTGAAAGTTAGTTCAGCTGATAGCTTTATTTAAAATTTTAAATAATTATGTATCATTTGTAATGGCATTATACAAGGCACAAAAATGAAACTTCTAGTATTTATTGGCTTGCTTAAAATCCACTAAGAGAGATAATTTACTAGCAAAATTCTTAATTAAATGAAGCTTACATGATTTATCTATCTGTCCATTTGTTTATCATTTGCTTCACAATATTTTTTAAAAGTGATTGACCAATTTCTGTAAAATTTGAGAAGAGTGCAACACTCAAAGACTATTTGTCTTGTGTTTCATCAACCAGGTGGTTGGAAATGAAGGCATGGCCCATATTTTTACAGTCTGAGAAAGGCTTCAGCTCACTAATTTTCTGCTCTCTTTGGCCTATTAACAGCCGAAAAAATCCCAAATGGATCAACATATACCACTTCTTATGTAACAAGTAGTTACTGAGTGAATGAGTGAGGTAACCTGAGAAGCGTGTGCAAGGTCAGAGGGAAACAATGTAAGGAAGTGTAGGAAATACTGCAAGGGAAAATACATGTACAGGACATATGTCAGGAGAGCTGAATTTGTGTTGTCATTGGAGCATAGTACAGCAAGCTACAGGAAATCAAACTGCACCTTTTCACTGCTCAGAAAATAATTCCATCATTCTTGTTAAAAATAAATGTTAGAGAAACTGCTCATTCTGTTGCTTGTCTGATTTGCCAGTCTACAGCTGACCTCTGCCAAAGTGGCAATATGTGCCTTGTTTCTTACTGTATTTATATTGATTTTTCACTCACAGCAAGCCCTGCTTATTGCTAGGCTCTCTGTAAAGTTTATTCTTTTTCTTAACTCTCCACTCAAACACAACTGAAAGCATCCATTCATGCCAAATAAAGAATAACTGACAGTATATCTAATGGAATCTGGCATCCTAGAAAATAATAGTTTTCTTGATTTTTTTCCTGTTGCTTTCTTGATTATAAGCTCTTCTAGCAAAGACATTTATTCACTGTTTTTTTCTATGACACTAAGTTATTGGAGGCACTAACACATATTTTTAAGTGATAGCAACAGTTAGTTCTAGCTAAAAGGGAGTGAACATGAAAGCACTGCCATATGTTGCATTCAAAATGCTATTAAATATACAACATTTAAAAAAATTAATTTTGAGAATATCTGTCCAATAGCAATGTTTCATTACACATTCATTACATTAAACCCTTTACAAGTTGTATTGCTAAACCAACAAGAGAATCACTATATAGGATTCTGAACTTCACTGTATCCCAACTGGGACATGTGCATGTTAAAGAAAAGAGTAATTTATTTAATGAGATGGCAGAAAGTTAACAATGTAATTGAATCATAAATGCCCATTTCGGTATGAATATATAGGCTTAAATACTTCACATGTTATATGACTACTAATTCCCATATTTCAGTGAAAGACCTTTTTTTAAAATCTTTTTGAGTCTTCTCACTGTAATGAGTCCATTGCTTTTTCGTTATTTCAGGATACCAACAACATTGGTTGCTACAGGACTATAACAGTGAGTAGGAGACTGCAGTAAATAGGTCAGAGCAATTATCTCACAACTTTCCTTTCAATCTCCTGTGACTTTAGGACATTAGGTGTAGACATGGGGATGAAAATATCTTTGTCCAGCTCAGCAACATACTGTGAGAGGCAGTTTGTGGAATAAGATCCTGAAAAAGACAGCAGCATGAGAAAGTGTAAAAATATAACATGAGGAACAGAAAGAAAATGTCTTTGACATTAAAGCAGTATAAAAAGGTAAGACCTGATTCTCTTTGCAGTCACTACTGTAAATCAGAAAAAATAGTATCAAAGCAGTGGAGTTAAAATGAGTTTACCTGAGAAGATACACAAAACTTTGATTTTCAAACATATCAACTATTTTGTCTAGGGAAATAAAATATGGCAAAGTCATGAGATGAGGTAAAAGGTAGTTATGGAAGCATAAGCATCAAAATTAATTCTTCTTTAAGTTTTGACCGTACTGGTAATGCATTTAATAAGTAATTTTCTTGTGAAACTTCCAGGTCAGTGTGCAGTGTGTACACTGAAATCAGTTTATCTTTTACTGTTTTCCTCATGAAAACAGTGAACTGTATATTTTGACACGGACAGAAAACTTAATAGACAAATGAGTCCTAGCTAAAGTAGGAATATATTTATCTTTTTCATACCTATTGTGAGAGGAAACACATTTGATTAACTTGAACTGAAAGGTAGTGACTTTTTATGCATAGAAATGCAATAAGCAATAAACATGTCAATCAACAACTGAAACTGATCAATCAACCCACTTCCACTGCCACCAATATATGAAACCTATTAAAAATCCTGAAACCTCAGATCTTACATTTACAACACCTGAAACAGAAATCCATTCAGAAACAGCTGAATCTGCTTCACTGATCATGAAACAACTTCTGCCTTGCTGTATGTGCAATTAAATGTGTTTGGGTGTTTTGTTATTTTTTTGTTTGGATGTTTGAGTTGTTTATTATTTTTATTATCTGCTTTGTTTAGCAGTATTGGTGAAGGCATAAATATCTATCAAAAAATGCAAGGATTTTGGTAGGCAGCTCTCTGCGATTTTGTCCCTAGGTATAGGGACAGGAGGCAAGGTTTAGCATTTGATGGGTGTGATTATGTATTCTATCCAATTTCGTCATTTTGTGATGGACTGTCCTTTTAAGCATGGGACTGTTTTCCTTGCCTGAATTGCAGAAGGGAATGCATGGGCCCCTTTTAAAGCCATAGGGTGGAAGCAGAAGCACCATCACTGTCATTTTCCTTGTTAGGGAGAGAGACCTGCTTTGCTGCAGGCCGGGGCTGCTCCACGGGTGCCTCTCCAAATCAAAAAAAAAAAAA